>PRKT01000022.1:2296414-2344194 GCA_003671525.1 Saccostrea glomerata
GTAGATCATGCAATTTATCAAGAAAAATTTTGAGCCACTGTTAGTAGGTTCGCCGCACGGAAACTCTAATCATATGTACAAGAAAGTTGTTTTAAATAACAAAAATATTTTTTTTTTCGGCATACGTGTCTCATTGCTCATAATAAAGGTTCCATGTACGCCAATGAGTAAGGTTAAAAGGATTATATAATGTCTGATTTTTCGAAAGTCGGTGAAGTAAACGGGAAAAACCACAAAATACCAAGGCTTTGTCATTCAACATAAAATATAATGAAAAAAACCCAAGGAAATTGAATTGAGCTCTGTTTGTATCTGACACCACCTCTGATGTTTCGGAGGTCCGTGTTTGCTCTGCTCTTATTTTGTATTGTTAAATGGACGGTTGAGTTTGAATACTGTACGTTATCTCCATCTTTTTCATTGGATACAGTGTCAAAACAAACAAAAGATCATTGATCCACATCGCTCACTTGAGTTAAAATGGCTCCGATAGCCCCCATTAATGGATTCTTCCTCTTCATATATTCTGAAGTTAAAAATTATGAAATATTTTGACAACAACTTCCTACAGGGTTTTTTATTAAAAAAAATGAATCTAAACTGCTTAAGGTATGTCACTCGTGAAATTTGTTAAATCAAGGATTTATTGAGAAGTATATTTTAGATAGGTACTCATATATAGTGACTAAAAATCGAGAGAAAATACGTCCTTTGGTCTAATATTGCTGAGCTTTTGACATAATAAAAGTAGTGGTGTTCTTCGTCCTTTGAAAAATATTTCACATTTGCTTAAACCAAATCAATCGTCAGTGCATGACTTACAATTCAGACATTTGAACATAACATCTCTATGAAGTAATAATTTGTAAAAGAATGGGCCTTAGTTTGTCATTGTTTTAGTCCGCAATAGATTTCGACTCACGGTTCTAGAATGAAAACATAGTAAGCAATTGTAGATGAAGATGTCAGATGTAAACAATAAACAAGTAATCGGCTGCAAAATTAAATTGAACATTTTTCTACAAGAACTGTAAAAATAATTACATAATTAAAAATATATAAAGCATTTTTACGCCTAGTTTACCTTACATATGATTTCCTGTGTTCTTTTTTCAAATAATTTAAATTTCAGTGATCAATTGTAAAATACTAATGGTAATAGACAAATTCGAGTGAAATGAAGGATAGGCAATTCAATGTATCGTCATTTTTTATTATTTAAAGACAAATCCTACAAATATCTAAACACTGACAAAAAAGGGCGAACAAACTTTGTATATTGACACAAGATTTTTGTCATATGAATGGTAGGTGATCAGTGTTGAGATAGATTATGTATCACAATTAATGTGAAAAGTGCATAAAAATCATTTGCAAGTGCTTTCAACACAAGTAAATTCAAAACAAAATTCATAATATTAGTTTAGGCACTTTAATTTATATCTGGAAATTCAACATGAATATGGCTAATAATTGTTTTTATATCTTAGTGCGTGTTGGGGAGCGGTTAAACTTTTTATTCAATTATGAATCAAAAAATCTTATGAAAAAAACATTAACGTGAGTACAATCATTTAGACTTAATATAATGAAACGTGTGGAGATTCACTTTTTGATGAGGATTGGGAGAGGAAACATTTTGTTTAATTTCATTTCTGAATGTAACTAGAATAATTTCTTTTTTAATGAGCTACATGAAAGATATTAAAATTTCATCCACATGAAAATGATTAGCATTGAACAATTTTGAAAAAGAGTTTCTGAAATAACGGCAAAGGGGATATGAGAGAGAAAGAAGAAAACAATCCTTTATTTTTTTTCGTGGAATTCATATTAACTCTAAAGTTGTAAATTGAAAAAAAAAACGTGTAATCTTAGTCATACTTCAAATATGCAAAAAAAAAAAAAAACAACATTTAACGCAAAGTATTCTGTCTATTGAATCGTAGAATAAGTGAAAAAAATAGAATCATCCTAAAAGACTTCTTTTTTCAAATCTACTCTTATGCAAAATTAAAATTTATATATTAGCATCTCTTTCGTTTCAAGGGACGTGGATTTTAACAAACTTGAATATGCACTTTACTGAAAGGCTTGTATATTTAAAAGAAATTCATTGCATTTGAAGAAAATATTTTGAAAAATAAAACTTCTTTAATTGTATCTCCTTTAAAAACATTTGACCTAGTGCTTATCCCGGAAGCCAAGATTAAATTTAAAAAATTTCTACACTTACTGAGGAAACATTACTAATCTCATTCAGACCTAGTGGTTCTTTAGAACTTTTAAAATTCAGAATTAAAGAATGGATATTGTACGTGTAACATAGAATACTACACATTAAGAAAAATTCAAAGGAATCCTTTGTGTATGTATATTTAAACTATATCATTGAAACGCATTTAACAATTCAATAGTCAAAAGTTCAAATATACAAGTCTTCAAAATTGCAATCGAAACTGTCGTTTTCTAGCAATTGAGATCAAGTGATATAAATATATTATTATAATTTTTTGAAAATTCGCGTTGTCTAAATCTATTTCATAATCACACGGGCATAATCATAAAATTCAAATTTGCTTACGTAAAAACACAAAAATTTATTGCGGTATATTGATTTAAAGTGTAAAAGATCTGGCTTTCACGAGGCCGAGTCTAATTTTATTACCCAAAGGATTTTGATAATTTTTCACTAATTAGTTTTTACTGTTATATTTATTGTTTTAAGATTAAAAAATCGAATGTTTACCATCCCGATTTCTTAGGGGGTCATCTCAAAAGTTGTCAAATTTTACTATTGGACCGTATGGGAAAAGCTGGAAAAGCGCCAAAATTCTCACATATTCCATATTTTTTGTATTTCTTTTTCACTCAACTAGGTAAAAGTTATAGTTAAACGTCATGAAACTGTGAAACTTCAAGAAGGGTTACCATCTAGGTTGGTTTAGGTCTTAATTACAAAGCTTTTTTTTTCGATGCCCAATGCCTCTAAAATTGCCATTTTTTTTCCCTATAAAAATTGCAAAAATTAGATTGCTATATAATAACTAAGTTTTCCTTGATGTTCTGTCATCAGCTTATAGTACAATATCTATGGATATCTACGAACATATAAGCGAGTCATGTGTCATTCTTCAGTGTCGTGCATTGCTTACAAAATCGAAAAAAAAGTGACGTCGTTGAAGCCACTTCAACGTTTTCCCCAAATTGTTGTCCCTTTTTCAGACCAGTAGGCGTTACAGATAACGTTAATTTTATATTAAAATCACATTATTTGGGAAAGGTGTACTGTCGTACTTATGACTGCATGCTGTGCAAAGTCATGCGTACTCGAATTAAATTCGGCCTCGTTAACGAGTTGGGTTGGGCTCCTGATATGCAAACTCTTAAACTTTTTTGTCAAGTATGTTTTTAGTTTCTACACACACAGCTTAATTGAAAATCAAGTAAAAACTGTTTTTATGGAGAGTCCAAAGTTGAAAAAGTCCAATGTTTGATATATAAATTTCCATGAGATTGTATGAAATGCTTTTTCAAAGTCTATAATCATGAAAAAACCAGGTACTTGATTCAATTCTGTATAATGCATCAAATCATATATTAATCTTATATTTTCCCCTTTAAATCTGCCTTTTATAAATCCAGTTTGGTCTCTGTTAATTAATCTATCTAATTTTCTTTTCATTCGTTCAGCAATACGAACTGAAGGTATTTTTAAAACTACATTTAAAAGACTAATAAGCCGCCAGTTAAAAAAAACTCTTTTGGTTTTCCTGATTTTGGAATACAAGTTATAATTCAAAGTTTATGTGATAGATCATATGAATTGTTTATTGCTCTTGTTATAAAAGAGCCTATATCTTTCCAGAAAAATTTGAAAAACTCGCAAGTAAATCCATCGGGGCCTGGACTTTTCTCATTTTTCATTTGTTTTAGGAAATTTAGAACTTCAGAACTTGTCACTTGTCTATCAAGGTTCTTTGATTCTTCTTTACTTAACTTAGGAATATCTCTATAATTTTATAATTTTTCATGAATATTTTCTGATTCTACATTTTCCCTTTTTAAAAACATGGGGTCAATATTCTCCTTTTGACACTACAGTACATTGAATATGACCTTTTTGCAGTGAAATCTGTGTCTTAATAAAAAATTACATCTTCAACGTTTTCCCTCCAATATTTGTATCCAAAAAAGCATGGAACAAAATAAACTATAAGTCTATTTAGAAAAAAACACTTGAAAACTGTGAGTAAGAAAAAGTTTCAAATTGGGTCGCATAATCAATTATTTTACCTTTCTGAACTCACAAAATGTGATTTTTTTAGCATTAAAAGTTTAATAAACAAGAAAATTATTTAAAAGTCTTAAACTTTTGCAAAATTTAAACAGATAGGTTAAAGATATTTTAAAGAACATAAAAGTGGGGGTATATGATGTAAAGTTTTAAATATTACTAAAAATGTGTCAATTTTATATTAAAATTGAATTAATTTTTTCATGAACTTTCAGAACATATACATTGTTTTTGTCATAATTCGTTGACAGAATTCATAAGAAATAATTCAATAGATATTTGAGAACAAGCATAACACATTTCACTTCAAAAAAACAGCTTTGTGTGCAACCAGCATGGAAAAATAGAAATCTAACATTAATAGTACTAAATATAGTACAAAAGAGAAAAATTGAAAATTTTCTTCTAAAAACCCTTCCGCCACAAAATATAATTCCTAGCTTAATCCTAATTGAATGGATTCTAATTACGGTTATTGCAATAGATATAGTTTCATTTGCTTTGTAGAATCTGAATTCAATGTTAAAACTTAAGAATGATGCAAAATAATAGAAATAAAGGTCCTGACCAAAATCGACTCAAAAGCACAGGATCAAACGTCCTTAAATCACTAAAAGGCAAAGTAAGAAGTTGAAAGACGTTGAAAAAAAAATTAGTAAACAGAGATTATATAGAAAACTTGCATTGGCAAATCCAAAATTTAGCTTCTTAGTTTTGTTAGTATTTGTCAAATTCCTTGAAAAATAAGATTAAATTCAAAATTTTTTTCTGGCTCATCAAAGTAAATATTCCAACAGTACTAAAGACGTCTATCAGTTGCCTTGTGTAAAATGATTGAAATTAGATAAAGTAGCTGTATTAATCTGTAAATATTCTAAATTAAAAATATAATTCTGTAAAGTATTACATGTAACTGTGTATTCATTTTAGTGCCTTTCGTGGAAAGCAATTTCTGCTAATTCAAGTACAACGCTAGGAATATAAGTAAAATACATTAAATACATTAAACAAATTTTCGCTAATTTGTTCAAAAACCTATTTCCGCCAAATATCGTACGCGCTAAACATAATACATTTACAGTAATTTGTGACATTGCATAATATTTACATTTCCAATAAATTTCCCCTATGATTCTTTACAAAATGAAATGCAGTATATTTTCATATGAACTACATTAGGTATGCATCACGAATAAGCATGAATATCTCCATTGTTACGTCATAATACCGCTCTTGACGTCAAAAAGTCCAAAAATATAGTGCATTCTGTTTTGTTTTAAAAATGACAGTTGAACGGCGTAAATTTATGGCAAGTCATCAGAAAAATAATGCAAATATAAGAAATAAATTTAATTTTTTCGAAGATTCATGAGGTATATGAACTACAACGCTTCACGCCGGCATATTTATCATGAAGCGCTAACGTGTATACCCAATCCTTTTTATCATAAAATCTCCATCAACCAAAAATTTATTTCATTACATTAGGACATTCATTCACTAAGCTGTGCTTTTATTATTTTTTGCTTTAAAGGGGCATTGACACAGTTTCAACTGAATTTATTAAACCAATTTTAATGTTTACAATTCCTACCTAAGGCATCATCTAATGATTAGCAAAAAATTGAATACCATGTGTTGATTTACAAACGAGATAAAGTTCTTCATAATGTAAGCAAGACTTGTGTGCCTTTTTTTTGTTTACATATAGAAAAAATTTCAAATTTATGACAAATTCAAATTAAGTAAATCAGTAGAAACTGTCGAATCGTTTAAAAATAACTTTTTATAATATTCATCTACATTGAACTAACATGAATTAGTATATTAACCTATGTAAACAAAAACATGACACGGACCTTGTTTATATAACAAAAGTGTGGAGCTCTAGATCTGTCGATCACTTAACAACTGACGTTCAAATTTTTGATGATCATATAAAGACCCTAGCTATATATTTGTAAAAATGGAAAAATAAATTTTGAAATTTTAGCTGAAACTGTGTCCATGCCCCTTTAAATGAATCAGGAAGATGTTTTTTATTTCTCTTCAGACCATAAGGACGAAATCATTAATGTTACTAAACGTGTTTTTTTTTTATTAAACAAACAGTCTTTTATGCCTGATACATTTTAAGTTCCATTAACAAACCTTCCACTCTTTAACTCTATTGAGTATAAATCTCTACAATTTCCAATGCTGTTTTTGCTTATTTTTCAGAAAGTCGATTCGCTTTTTCTGTCTCATGAGTGTGTAATTGTGAAGCTTCAGATGAGTTTAACTTTAGAATTTGTTGGAGAAATATACGTAAATCTGATTTTATTTCCTTGTTTATAAAGGAATGAATCAGTGTGGTAAGCAAATAATTTGACATGGACATGTGAAGACAAATGCCATGGATCTTGATGCTTATTCTTTCCATACTAGAATCTACAATGCTGATCAAAAGAAATGGCATATTTAGGCCACAATAAACAGCAATAATCATTAAAACTGACTGAATAATTGTCTTTCTTTTTCTTTCCTCTGGTAATTATCACTCTGCATGTTGTTAACACATTTCCTGTTCGACTTAATTTTCCTTATAATTTCTTAATAGAAGAATGACAAGAACGGAACCATAATAAAAGTTGCAGAGTCCAAGGTGAAATATCGATATTCGTCATTGGTTTGCATTGGACTACAAAGCAGTCTAAGAGGGTCAAATATGAAATTTCCCCACACTTCAAGCAGTGGTAAGCTATACAAGAAAGGATAGAGAAGCCATGATACAACAAAGATTATTCGTGTGTTTCGGATAGAGAATATCATGTTATAATGTGTAAATTTCATAATAAAGATGTAACTGTTGAATGATATCGACATAATATTCACTGCTGATACTGTACACAGGCTAAACATGATGAATCCACAGATAGAACATGCAATATCGGTTTGCAAGACTTGGAAAAACAATTACAAAAGATAGATTGGTAGACCAACAGAACACGTCAGTAAGTTCTCAAGAAATGAATTCAACGGGAATAAAAATTCCCTTCGAAGATGAAGTTTTCCCTTTAAAATCACAGTTATTAATAACATGTTTACAATAGTACCCATTACAGACAGAGTTATAATAACAGTTCTATGAATAGTTACATCCATATTAGCTTTGATTATTTAAAAAAGTAATCAATCGAACTGACTAGCAAAGCAATTTTTATATGTCTCAAATATGAAAATACAGCTGAATATAGGCATGTGATATTGATGTTTGAGATATGATCCTGTTATCAATACAGTGGAAATTTATGATTAAAATCACAACCAGCCCGTATGATTTGCGTCTCAAAATTCTTACCATCTTACTATTGCTATTGAAATCTCTTTATTGTAGACAGGTATGTTAGAGATAACTAAAGATTTTTTTTTTGAAAACAGTATAAAGTTCGTGACTATATTAAAGAAAGAAAAACAAAACAATTAAATATTTTCGATTATTTCTCATTTTCCCCATTATAAACTAAAATAGCTTACGGAATAAAGTCAGGGATTTAGTCTACTTTCGTTTACAAAATGGAGACCATCGTAATGTAAACGGTCTCAAAATCCATAACATCTTTATCCACATGGTAATTGAAATCTCTCTTTAGCAGACAGGTACGAGATGACTAGAGAATTATCACAAACAGAATAAAATAAGTAACTTTATTAAAGAAAGAAATATAACGAAATGATTTAATATATTTCTTTATTTTTCATTTGCTATCTATACGGGGAAAATAGATTACGGACTAAAGGCAAGCATTTAGTCTACTTCCGTTTCCAAAATGGAGACAATCGAAGAAGGAATGTAAGCATGTGCTGAATAAAGACGGCAATAACTATCCAAAATACCTTTTAACCGCAGTTTATGAAAAACAAATGTTAACATATTTCAAAAATCCATATGTAAGTGAACATATTTGGAAAGTCACTAAGTGAAGCAATAAAACGAAAGAGTGTGTAAGCTTGACATTTGATACGATGTACTACTATACATGTATTTTTGGACTCAGTATGGACCAATCGGCTATTCCAATATTCGGCTATTCTGATTGATGTTGTTTAACGTCTGATTCGAAAATTTTTCACTCATATGGAGACGTCACCGTATGCCGGTGAATGGCTTCAAATTTAGACCTATACTCGGCACTAATGGCCATTCTAAGCAGTGAGGGTTCTTTATCTTGCCAACGCCTACCGCGACACGGGACCTACGTTTTTAAGGTCATATCCGAAAGACCCATGACTTTCACTTCTAGTGCCGAGCGTTTTGCGAAGGAACAGTCCCTACCTTTGTTTACGTCTTAGGTTTGACGCGGCGCCGCAAACGAGAATGGAACCCGAGCTTCTCGATCACGAAGCAAACGTTCTACCACTAAGCTACCGTGACCGGTCGGCTATTCTGATAAAATTAGTTTGGCATCTTGACTATTGGATAGAACGGGACCCGCTGTATCTATCTTTTATGGCATTTCTTTTTATTGTTTTGAATGTTCATTTTAACCTAGTCTTGGTTTGAAAAAAAGATCAGGAAAATCGTTCAAGATAAACGTGTATAATAAGGGGTTTATTAAGTTCCAGTTCTTAGTTTCCACTTGACCATCATATTCAGGATTTTGAAGTTCATTTCAAAATTTCTATATAACGTCGGAATATAATATATGAGAAATTAATAAGTTTTACATTGTCCTCTGGCAGATTTATTAAAATCAGTACCCCAATGGGGGTTAGACGGGATCACAATAAAAGTAAAAACTTAAAGGGAAAAAAGCCAAAGTCAAAAAAGTTTGTAATAATCCTTAGTTAATGTAGATTTAAATTTGTGTAGATTCAGGTTTGTTCTAGTCTTATCCCTGTTTTAGGGTCTGTACGACCTTAAGCAATCACTGATATCATTTTTGCTTGTTCCTAGCCACAGTGGCCAGGTGAGCGATGTTGTCCATGGGTCTCTTGTTGTTATGTTTTAATGCCTTGCATACTTAAGTAGCTTTAGTGTTTCTCTAGAACACTAGAAAGATAGGAAAGGGACCTGATGATAAAATGTATGCATGTGTTGAACAAATTACTTAAGTGCTCAATTCTTAGCTAACGTAAGCTGTCTCAAACCCTTTATCTCTGTTTCTGACTATGTTTATGCCTTTTTTGCCATCTGAAAAAAATTAAAACAGTATCAACATCTTCTCTAGAGGCACTGTACCTTTTTAGTCAATATTGCAAAAGTATTTTTGTAAGAGTGGAAATAAATGTCGAGAAATGAAGGAATTTCTATTCTTTATTGGGCAAATTTTTCCATAATCGCAAGGTTCATGCCATTTAATTAAAATCCTTAAAGACCCACTGGGTTTAATGGAATAAGTTAAATTTTGCTTAAAGAGTGTAGTTCTTTAAACTTTAATCATGGCCCCGGATAAGCTCAAGGTCAAATCTTTTTGAAAGGTATTAAAATTTAAAAAAAGGTTCAATTCTTCAAAATCTTTTCCACAAGTTTAATGATTTTTTTTAAAACATACAAGCCTTTTAGTATAGTGCATATTCAAGTTTGTTTCAATCCAAGCCCCTTAAAACGGAAAAGGTGCTATTATAGAAATTTAAATTTTTCATAAGAATATATTGAAGCTTAGAAGAAGTCTTTCAGGATAATTTTATTTTTCCACTTATTCTACGGTTCAATAAAATTTACAACTTCAGAGTTAATATGAATTCCAAAAAAAAAACCAACTAAGGTATGTCTTTTCTCTTTCATAACACTGGCAGATGATTCATTATCACTGTCCCGTTATTTCAGAAACTCTTTTTCATTTTTTTGGCAAAATCATTGTCATGTGAGTGAATTTAGTATCTTACGTGTAGCTCACTAAATAAGAAATTATTCTAATCAAATTCAATTTTTTTTAAAACATAGTTTCTTCTACCAATCCTCATCAAAAAGTAATAATTTTCTGTCCTTTATAACCGCAAGTTGATCAAGGTTTTACATAAAAACATAGCTCGCTACACGCAGCAGTATCTGTTTTAAGAAATATCCAGTTAACTTTATTTCGACTATTGTGACCTCACCAGTATTGTCGCTTCATAACTCTATAACCTCAATAAAATGGCCCTTTCGATATACCAATTAACTTACCAAGTCCGTAGGTCTCATTTCGAACATCAACGTACATAAAGTTGAGACTCGGTGCTTTCATTTCCTATATCCTCTGATACTTTAGGTTTTGAAACCCAGGCTTTATAAAACTGCAGTTTTCGTGAATTTTGAAGAAAATGTGTAAATTTTAGCATCCTAATCTGTTGATTAAAATATGAGCCCTACCCGCGATCCATAAAATTGCATGGACTTATCCTACGTTAAATGTGTAAAAGTATTAATACATCTTTTCTTATTGTTGACGATAGAACAGAAATTTAAGATGGAACCAAGAAACAACTCTCACATAAGGAAAAATGAAAGATGACACCATCATTATTCTTCAGAAAAAGTTCTGTAAACCTATCAAATCATTTTTTAAAACATTTTCCCATTAACTGGCAGTGTCATTTATTGTTGTTATAATGATGAATTTAGAATTCGTTATTATTACAGGACGCATAGGATTTTTACTCATGTTAAAATGATCTAAACTTTTTGTATAATACTAAAAAAAGTCAATTTTACGTTAAAATTGGCCCAATTTGTCACCTGTACCTGCTATATATAGCCTTCTACGATTGCTTCACTTGAGTAATTTTCTAGCCTGACTGTCGACATGTACACATCTCTGATAACAAAGATTTTAGAAGTCCATAAACTGACCAAATACATGTTTGAAAAGTAAAAATTCAACAAAAAATAGAACTATACCAAGAATTAATTTTTTTTTTAATGCATTTGCTGCAATATAGAAAATAAACTAACACGGAATACATACATGTATACCAAACACCCATGCAGGTCGAGAAAACGCGTCAAACGCAGTGATAAAAACATTTACCTGACTACTGCTATAGTAACATGGATGTGCACATGTCGAAAGAATTATCTTATTTTACTTTTATTGAAAAATGCATCTCAGAAGTCATGTAATCCATTGCTTACTCAACAGTAAAAGATGCTTGGACACACGTGGCCCATGCCGATCATTTTATTTGGTCAGGGAAAATATCAAAGGTTGAAAGCTCACTGGGGTTGATTGAAAAAAAAATGCAAGTAATTTTTTTTCAAAAATAAACATTACTCTTGTCTGTACATGTTGTAAATAAAATTTACGATAAAGTACATGGTTTAACTTCATCAAATTCATAAAAAAGCAGGCATTATTACGAATCATTCACCTTTTGAAGATATTTTCCCGTGATATGAGAGGGGGGGGGTGTAATAAAACATGCATAACACTCTCATAAAAATAATGTAAGAAAAACGTCTGAAACAGATTGGATTTTTTTATGATCAATTATTATCAAATAAATACTGTGTATTGTGTTTTTTTTAGACCTAATATAATTTGATTTAAAGTTATTTATCATTTTATGCACTATGAAAGAAAAAAGTGAGCACGTTCACATACCCCACGCTCCCCCAAAAGTCGAAGTGCTGAAATTCCCAGAATAAAATAAAGGAATCGTAATTTCCTTGTAATATGCACATCTATACACATTGTGTCCTAAATATCTGCAAAGTTTAACGAAATTGTGTGCAGTGGTTTATGAAGAGTTGCGCTGACAAACTGCTCACCTGTATATTCAAGATATAACCAAAATCTAAATGTAAAAGTGCGGAAATTTCGAAAAAATAAAGAATTCGGAATTTCCTGGTGATGTTCAAATCTACTCACACATTGTCTCCTATAAATATCTGCAAAGTTCGACAAAACTATGTACAGTGGTTTATGAGAAGTTGCGCTGACCAAAAAAAAAAAAAAAGACTGACTGACGGGTCAAAAACATTATACCTCACGCGTGGGGTATAATAAACGAGTTTGATTCTTTGGTACAATGATAATGAAAATAGAATTAGATGTGAATTAAATTTCTAGACATAAATAATTAATGATTAATAGAAAAAGCATATAGGAAGGGAGAGTAAACTCCTCGTGAGAATTCCACATTCTACCTAAAACTAGCTTTTTAAAAATTTTCTTTTCTGTTGTCCAAGTTCGACACATACGTTTGAGAAGGTATTCGAGAAAGTTCCCAATGTTCCCATTCCTGTGATTTATATTTCACGTTTATTATATCCCCCGCCTGAAAAGTGGGAGGTAATCGTTATGTCCGTTCGTCTGTCTGTTACGCTTTGGGGTACCTATCTCTTATCCGTAAATCCTCTCACACCACTTCGAGAAATTTAATGAAACTTTCAAAGAATCTTAACTTTATTACATATTACCATTATGCACCTCCTATTTTACTTTTTGATCTGACACGTATGGGTTTAACGAAATATGGACTTTGCCATTATAACCATATGAGAGGCAAGGGGGTATCATTTAGAAAGTTACCGGTAATACATGTACGTCTAGTTTCTCTTTCAATTTGGGCGTTTGGGTTAATTTCCTGTCCAAAGTAAAATTATTATTCAATTTACGAAGTTTCGACATCCCGCCTGAAAAAAAATCCTTGATCTGTCCTATAAGGCATAATAAATGGTACAGCACAAAGTGCGTAGGATTTTATACCTATCATTGCCCCAACGGGTGGTTACAGACAGAAAGAGAGAAGAGAGAGTTCAATATACAAAAAAATAAATAATAATTATCCGTATTCAAACAGTGTCAAGTATTCCTACCCTAGCTTTTAAAATTATCTCCCAAATTCACCTACAGAAATTATTAATATATATATAAAAACTACCTAGACTATCAGGCAGGGATACTGAAATCTCGAAATACTTCCTGTAACAACATAATTATAAAACAGGCACATTCCTCAAAATGCACATACTTTGTGGTCGGAGTGACACATTTAAAAAAAAATCTCAAAACTGAATTCGGCATAAATGTCTGTCTTCCAAGAATATTTAAATAACGGTCATGACAATTATTTTTGTAAAGAATGTATATTAGAAGTACATGTAGATAAACAATTCACAATTATAGCTTATGAACATTAGTTATAATATCCCCCCGCCCCTTTCAGCCGCGCAAATACCAAATATTTGATTATCTCCAAACCACTTAACTAAGTTCGAACAATTTGATTCCAAAGTATTTTTTAGTGATGTAATATCGTCACTTGAGTTTGAGAGAGTGTTGTCATCGGCATAGTTGTAGAGATCACAATCTGACACAAAATGAAAAATATCATTGAAAACAATATAATTTAACGACTCGAAAAAAGGCTTTGACTTATTTTTGCAAGTTATTTTAGAGGCTTGACATTTCTGTTGAACTTGTAGTCCAATCACTAGCTCCAAAGCATGCAGCTTGATATCAACATCAATGAAATATTACAAATCTATAGGAAAAGCACATTATTTTGATAATTTTTTTATATTTAAATTTTCTTGTACATGAGTAATTGTTTTGTTTATATTCATATGCACGTTTTTAATTAAAAGGTTACAGACTCTTCATCATTCTGTAAAAAAAACTATCGCTTTCTATTTTTTGCCTACATTTAATGCAAAATCGTTAATAATGTCACAAACGACATGGAAAGCTCTTGTTTTGTGAGGAAAATGAAAATTATAGATCCACTTTTGAACGCTCTACACACACACACACACCCTCACACACACACACACACACACACACACACAAAATGCGCGACCCCTGCTCAAAAATGTAATGCGTTGCACGCTTAAAATACCTTTTATTTGCATTTTAAAATTCTACTTTTGTGCATAAAAATTATTTCAATGTTATTTTCATACTAGAATCGGATAGCTCTGTTGAAAATCTACTCATTCATACCAAATTCATCCATATAACGAGTATTTAAAATAACTGATGAGTTTAATAGGTCAGATTCTAAAATTGGAAAATAGCACTAACATCGTGCGTAACGTCGTACAAATCAAGTAGATTAATATAAAGTGCATAATATTGTACGTAAACCCAGTACATGTTTTATAATTAAATTTCATTCTGAATTCTGGTGAAATTATATGAAATGTCTTAAGACAAATTCAATACAATACCAACATAACAGGAAAAAGGAATAATTTATTTTGTAAGTGTAACCAAACTGCTAAAAGTCAATCAGAATAAGTCAGCGTAAAAGTTATGGTATGCAGAAAGAAAGTTATCATAAATAAAATTGCTAAGCGGAAAGCCTGAGAGGTGGTATGTGCGCACGTTATTTGCAACTCAGGGGAACATGCGTAGTACATCATAACTGCAAATCAATGCCGGGGCGAAAATATGCGTATAATTTTTCAGAATTGAATCAATCCTCATCTCTAAAAACGGGTTAAATTTAGTAACATGTATTTTCCTGTTTTTTTTTCTTATTCTCATCATCATTATTATTATTTGGTTTTTATGTATTTAAATCTCGACTAATATAGAAAGAACATTGTAGGTAACCCCCCCCCCCCCCCCCCCATGTTTGGATGTCTGGATGTTTTTTTCTGTACCGCTTTCGAATAAAGTGATCAAATTTATGTTTTATGCCTGAAATCCTATTGACTATGAATTTCCTAAAAATACTGGAACTAATATTTTATCACTCGCGTTGTTGTCGCTACACGTTAATTCTCATGCACGTTCTGACCAAAGGACTCTAAAGTTTTTATCGTCAAAACTAAAAGCCAAGTTAATATAGAGCCAAACAGCTTGATTTAGCGACCTTATAAGGCATTATTTTGTTTGAAAAATATATTTTTTCTTGTTCACATATGGTAACATAATATTGTACGAGGGTTGTCCCGTAAAATCGTGGACAAGTTGTCTAGTGTAAAAAATAAACATCACTGCGTTCTGAAATTTTCACTATTATTTAGTACATATTTTAGTATGTACACAGCAAATTTCAGATAAATATATGCATAAATAAACAAATTGTGTGATTTAATGCCATGTATTGTATCACCTTACGGCGCATGGACTATAACGTCAAAGTGTCTAAAATAGCGTCACATTTTATCTTTGCTGAAATTGAAGTTTGATGAGTCCGACTTAAATTTAGGAATTTCATTGATGCACATTCTTTAGTCTCCATAAACAGCCGAAGAACCAATTGGCACCCTCATGCGATCTTCTGAAGATTTATCAGTAAGTTACGAACAATATTCTCACCATCATTCAACTAATAGAAAATCTCATATCGGCGGTCTACTGTCTTTTGCTGTTACATTAGGAGTTTGTCCGTATATTTTGTACTTCCCAGGGACTCGATAAAAAAAAATTCGCTAAGAAAACTCTCATTTCATCTGTATACTTAAGATATGGTGATATTTTTATAACCTTTTTTCTTCTATGGTCATTTCAAGTCTCTAAAGATGTCATTACAAAATCAAATTAAAACTGAACTGTTCTCCGGTGCGCCGTAACGTCATAAAACGTCGCCATTTTTTGTGTGTTGTGTTTACCACTTTCCAATTTTGGATGCTCGAGAAACTGCCAAAAATTAACCAAATGCCTTAAAATTTTTACGAAGACTACAAAATTGATTGTTGAATTGAATTAGGATAATTTTTTTTCAAATCTTATATATTTAAAACTTTTATTTTTGAATTCAAACTTGTGTATTCTTTAATAAAACCTTGTTTTTTTGGCCGTGCGCCGTAGGACAATACCCCGTGCACATTCAAGCATAATAAAATCTTTATCTTTGCCTATATTTTATCAAAAAAATTATCATGCACTTAAATATGATAAATGAACATTTATTGAAATTTTCAGCTTAGTGCGCCCATTACTTTTCGAGAAAAACGCTTTGTCCACGATTTTACGGGACAACCCTCGTACATGAAGTTTTAAATGCAATTTTCACCGCGGAGTTCACTTCCGGTTTAGTGGCATGGAGTCAGGATGAGCTGTCAAACTGGAAAAAGGGCTAGAAACAGCCCGTAGTCGTCAAGCATATTGCATTTCTTAACTTGAATAAATAGCAAAAACACTCCGAATACTGAATTAGTTGCAAGATTTTTCTGGCCAAGCCCAGATCTGTTTGTTTAGGTGAGTCCCCACAAAACACGTTGCCATCCTGGTGTTTTTTTAAATGAGGATGGGAAATTTTTTTCCCCGGGATTTTTTTGATGATAAAAACTTCAGACTCCTGTGTTCTGACTTTGTGATCAGAATCACAATAATAGTGAAAATGAGTTGTTGTCATCGTAATATGTCTCCACAATAAGTTAAATGATGAATAAGATTAAATTTTGCATTTATGTCATCTTTCAGATCTTGCATATTCCAAATTTCAAGATATTTATACTCGTACTCTAAACGTAACTACGTTCAACAAATGATGTTGTAGACATAAATAATGCTATGAACGCAACATTTTAGCAATATGAAAGCAAACTTTGAAATTATTTAGCAAAAAATCTAGTTAGAAGAGATATTTTTTTTTATATCAAAAGTTTTAGTTTCACCTCATCGTAACATTTTGAAATTCCTGACTAATTCCTCTACGTCTTTCAAAAGTTATCCAACCTTTTTAAAAGAAACTATTTTGGCTTAAAACGTCATTTTTCCGTATACGATGGCCGTTCAAAAATTACGCGGACTTGTTGCATGGAAAAAATATTTGACGACATAATCGGGTTGCAAAATGCAACACATAATTTAAAAGAATCTTTAATTATATGATCTTCAAAATTTCATATCAAAATGTTGTAAATTGGTATCAATTTTGAGGACATATCATTAAGTCACGTAGCAGCAAAATCTTCGACGTCACAGGCATTATATCTATAAAAAAATGTTTTCTCAACATTTTCCCAAGAGTACCTGCACAGTTTGAGTTACCTTATCTACTCAACATCCAAACACCATTTGTTGTCAACCTTAAAATCTATTAAACAAGTAAAGAGTATTCTTTTTTTTGTTTTAAAACCAAAAACTGCAGGTATTAATGAGATATAGTATGATATTGGTGACTCTCAATCACGTTCTATTCAGTCCGGATAAAGTTTTCGTCGATAATCTTCTTCCCGTCCTGCCGTATATTCTTTTTACAGAGTTCTAACGGTCTAGAATTTCAATTTGCTATTTGTGAACGAATGTCACAAATACCCTAATTTACTACATGTTTTATTATGCATATTTTGGATCTATGTTGGTGATATCTCGAGCGGTTCACATAATTTAACAAAAGTGTGGTGCGCCGTCAATTCAGGAGATGTCATTTTCACAGTCGTTTTAACGGGAATTGCATCAGAGAAAAATCACCATATTTCTGTTAGTACTTCAAATATCACGTCAGAAATCTTAATACATAATATTTTAACAATTTAAAGATAAATTTGAAAAAATTGTCGAAAAATATAGCGAATTATAGAAAATTAATCAGTTAAATTTTGGATTCCGCATGCTTTTGCTTAAATTTTTTTGTCGTGCTCCGTACCTCTCCATCAGCGATATCAACATACTGATAATTTTAGTAGAATTTTTTTTAAAATAGTAAATTTTGCCCAAAATTCATTGGAATCTTTTAGATACATATTTCTGTGAAATTTCATAACTATATGACGTCTGTAAGAGTAAATAATAGCATAGTCCGCGTAATTTTTGAACGGCCCTCGTATTTCAATGGTAAGGCGTAAAAAAGTACTTACAACTATACTGCATTTACAGTAATAAAGCATGAAAACTATGTAGGCAAATTTAATAAAATTCCAGATAATTCGCTGTTAAGTCTAAGAAACATTATATCAAAGGATGTGTTTTCTCGTAAGAATTTTTATACACTAAACCCGCATGCTACCTTAAATTCAAGCAAGGATGCATTACTTTAAAAATAAATGAATTTGCAAATTCATTCATTTATAAGTATAAATCGAAATTATAATAGACTAACAGAAATCTTTGTGAATGATTTAAACTCAGTTATATTAACGCCAGCATAGCGTAAGGAGTTCAACCCATCTATTCTATGGCGATCAAAACTGCTTTCTAGTAGGGTAAATCTATAAAAAGAAAGAAAAGATCTCCAGTTCTATGAGAATGTTCGAAACATACTAAGTTACTTTTATATTTTCATTTTTAATAAGTCGTGCACTAAGCGTGTACAGTTACCTCCCTTTACATTACCTTGCAGTATTAACAACAGCTTGAGGATGTCGAAGCATTTTGTATCTAGCTATGGAATTTTGAAAACGATAGATTTTCAGTCCATTGGCAATGATCCTGAAAATATCAATATGTTGAATAATACATTGTCATTTAATGTTCTGATTGCCTGTTTAAAATTCACATTTCTGAAAAAAAAAATTATATAAATGCAAAGAAATCTATAAGGATTTATCAGTAATTGTTAAGAAAAGCGGTTGATGATATTGCCAATTTTTTGTAACCAAATGAAGATGAATTTTAACCAGTACTCAGATTTAGACATGAATAAAAATAATGGTATAACATATTAAGTAGAGCTCATAAATTGCTGAGTTTTCCACACTTATTGCTAGACATTGTTGACACACTAAATTGCCGACGGATTTTTTTCCGTTATTTCCGATCATCACAAGGAGCAAATTAACGGCGGGTGTGACCGGTCGGCAGGGGATGTCCTCTCCTCTTTGGCAAATGATCCCTCAGATGTTTTAGAGCCTCATTTTGCTCTTCTTTAAAATTTGTATTGTTTAATGGACTTTTGAGATTGTATACTGTTCATTATCTCCATTTATTATAGAGGACACTAAAATATTATTAAATGCTTGATACTAGTATATAGTGTACATTTTCCCTAAATATATTTTATATCTCAATGAATGCAAAAGCTTTTATATGTCAATTGTCCAACAAAACAACCATTTCAACTTCAATTTTTTCACAAATAAATACTACTTTCTATAACAATAAAAAGGATGACAATATTCATAAATTACTTAATTCCTTTCTAAAAGACTCATACCTGTAGCTCATATCATCATCTTCTCCATCCCAGTTTATAAATACGTTCGACCACCCATTGACCATTGCAAATTCATTCTTCCTCCATGCAGACACACCCCCTATTAATTTATCATCTGGGAGTCTGTAAAGTATAAAAATATTCATTTATTTTCACTATTATCTTTGGTTTTAACATTAATCATTTTATCTGATAGAAATTTGGAAAGTGAAACATTAAGATATCAAAAAGATATTGTGCTCAATGTTCAAATTAGAAATCGTATGGGCAAGGTAACATGGGCCTCTGAAAAAAAGATTTTGATTAGGTTTATGTCACATCCAACATATGCGTTTGTACTATGTCATTTAAGTCTGATTGATTGTTGTTTGACATCCCTCTCGAGAATCTTTCACTCATAAGGAGACACCTCTACTTGCCGGTGGAGAGCTGCAAATTTTGTCCTATGCTTGCGCTCAGTGCCATTTAGATTTAGAAGGGAGGGATCTTTTTCGTGTCAAGACCTACTGCGACACGGGACCTAGGTTTATACGGTCCAACAGTTGGATTCGAAACCGCGACGTAAGGTTCAACTCCTTACTTTGAGAATCTAGAGTAGAAGCTATATCCACCAAGCGGACGAGAGTCTGATGGCCTTATATATGGATCAGTGAATCTGGAATTAGATCAATGTCATGAAAAGCAAAACAGCTGTGGTTGCGCTTCGCTGCCTCAGTATATCCCACATTGTAGAGTTTCCCTTTATTAAACCCTCGGCTATGAGCCTTAAAAGACAGTAAAAATAAAGCAAGAAATATTTTATAAGGACTAAATTGCAATTTGTCAATCGAGGTTATTGTTAAAAGCTGAGGTAACTTTAATCATAAAAATGATCACTGACCACCTAAAAAAAATCCATTTGTATTCCTAAGATGTTTCCTCAGTTATTAGAGAGCTCACTTCATGATCGAAGTCCATGAAAAAGGTAGGAACTTTTCCTTCGCCACGCACACTGTACCTTGAACTGAAAGTTGCAGGACCTTCGGACGAGTCTTAACAACCTAGGCTCCAGATGTCACGGAAGACGTTGGCACGATATAGAACCCGCACTGATCAATGACCCTAAGTGACGGGAAAAGGTCTATTTTAAGCCCTTTACCTATATATGGTGGCGTTTCTATAAAACTGAAAAATTCTTGAACAGGACATAAAACAATTCACAATCAACCAATTCCAGATCACTCCCTCCCGACGCATAACAAACAGGAATCAAATGACTTTTCCCTTTTAATTTCTCTAAAAACTCTTGACAATAAATTCGAACTTATACTCAATTCTCGTTATATCGCATGTTCCATTGTACCGCGGTTATTTAAAAAAGGACACAGATTAGATATTTTTGTTGTTGATAAACTATGTGTTTGTCTTATGACTATTGACTCGTTAATAAATATTTATCAAAAAAATACTAAGCAATTAACTGACCGCCATTCCCTTCTTTTTATTAAGACCTTTAAATACATGAACCTACAAAAAACCATAATAAAGTCCATATTTTGAAAACCTTAGGTAGTTATTCTTGTTTTCTTTTTATCAATAAAATTTGTGCGAATCAAGAATGGAAAATAATTTAACACTAAACAATCAAGCCATTGTTAGGTTTATGAATAGGATTTGATAAAATGTTAGAGCAAGCAACCACATAACAACCAAATAAAAACACACATGTCTTTCTTATTTTTTGTAAAAACAATATTGTTGTCTCTTGCATTCACTGAAAGTGGGAACTAGTGATTTTGGTCTTTCTGTCTGTCTGTCCGCCCGTCTGTCTTTCTGTCTGTAACATTTTCGTGAAGCTTTAAAAAATTATATTACAATTCCCTTCAAAAAGACACCTTATGTTTTTGGGTCGAAATGTCAAAGGTCAACATCAAAAATTCATAAATTCTGTCTGTTTTAACAGCAACATCTTGAGAAGCCTTTGAGCTTTTGTAATGATTTTTTTTATTTTGCAACTTTGTATGGTCAACCAAAGATGCCTTATGACTTTCAGGTCAAAATGGTCAAGGTTATACTTTCATAAATTATATATGCGTGTAACACTTTGTTTCCAGGTTATATCTCAAGAAGTTTTTGAGCTTTTGCAATGAAATTTTACACTTGAACTCCCTATAGGCCTGCTCGCCTCTCTTAAAACGTCCCACTTTTATTTTGGTCAATTTATTTTTACAAAAGTCAATTGGAAATTTGCTGGCATTGAACACACTCAAAATTTAACAGTTTGTATTAAAGGTGCATATAGACAAATTTGAATTTAATATTTTTTGTATAATATTACGACTTATATATTTTAATAGCATTTCAAGCAAAAATATATCAAAAATCTTATTTCATCTTAAAGTTACTAAAACACATCCTTGCACTATCACAAATTTTAATTTTATTCTTATTACTTAGAAAAAGTGGCAATGTTGTTGTGTATTAATGAAATATATATACTGAAACGCAAAAGAAACGCAACATCCCACTTTATAGGGGAAATAATTATGTAAAGTAAAGAAATTTGTATCTTAAAATTATGGATATCTTCAATTGGTAAATATCGGTAATTTAACTGTTGAACGATTTTCATACCATAACCGGAAGTCAAGTTTGTGTCTGCTTAACAGAAATCAAAAATTGCATGTTTAACAAAACATTTTGTTATATTTTGGAGTTTAAAGGGTTTGTACTGTTCATCTTAAGTAATGCAGCAATATTTAAAAAAAAAATAAATCTCCTTTCGGTTCCCGTAACGCTGCTAAGGCTTCTTGAAAATAGGTTAAGTACGCATTTCAATTGCTCTAGCTGGAAAATCTCAAAAGGAAGGTGGTGGAGCGTTGATGATGCAAAAACACACTCCATTACGCCTCAACGGGGTCTTACGTATCATATGCATAAATGGAAGTCCTTGGACCGGAAGTCCAAGGGATCCTACAATGCGCTTAGTAAGAGAAAATTCGACCTAATCATGTGAAAAACAGGCATTTAAAAATGGCAAAAAATAATTCCTTCGCTCAGATCTCGATATTGATAAACCTATGATATCGTAGAAATTAGGCAGCAATTGTTGTTTAGGGCAGTCTTGCACGTTGTAATTGAATGGCAGGGAGGGGGTGTTTTAACAGTCATATGTTACTTAGTAAAGTTAAAAGATAAACATTCAACATTTTTATCCAATCTTTGATGTTCTTGAAAGTGAGTTTGCCTTACTGTATTCTTTTTTTTTGAAAATCATTAGATAAAAAATTCAAACATTTGTTCTGGTTGTTGCGTTTCTTTTGCGTTTCAGTATATTTAAACTACAATCCAGGAAAATCAGAGTAGAACTCTGTTAAACAGATGCTACAAGAGGAGATCTCCAAGCTGGTAGTGTCCGAGGTAGCTTAAGCCATAGACAGAATTTCCAACTTGGAGAATAAAAAAAAAAACGGTTCCACCAGCTCGACGAGCTTTAACAATATCCGGGAAACCAGAACCTCAAAGTGATGACACCTCAACACTGATACTTGAAGCATCAGCTAAGGCGGGTATCCCGCTTCAGTTGAGTGATATAGAAGTATCACATTGAGTCGGTAACCCCAAAAACAAGAACCGTAATGGACCAAGGCAGATTATTGCGCAGCTTTTAGTTTAAATTTTAAATATTTTTTTCTTCCTTTCTTTTTAATATTTTTTTCTTCACTTTCATTTTTCATAAAAATTCAGTGTCACATTTGTATTGAAACCAAATGGGAGATGTTCCTCTTGTTTGCCATTTATTTAACTATTTTTTCACTATACTAAAATTTGGGAACTTATTATGGCCACATTTTTCAAAGAAGTACAGTTTGGTTTGTAGTGTCCTCCACTGCTAATCCAAAACTTCTGTATATGATACCGGGGTAATATTTACACTGAAATTTCCAACTGTAAAAAAGATATTAAAATCATGATAAAAAAATCCTTATTTCTAGTATATTGAAGAATCTCATACATACACTATAATTCATTTTAAAGTTTTTTTCATAACATATTAGGTAACTCTTTTCGAACAGAATATACTGTAATATTTTACGATTAATAATTTTATCAGATGTTAATTCTAGTTGCATAGCTGTGCACCAAACTAAACATTAAGAAGCGGTAACTTTAAACGATTTCTTCTGATTTTGTTTTGAGCAAAACCTGTTGCAGTTATTAGCTCTGGTGGTGCCTTATTAAAATGATCATTCATTTCCTCTAACTCTTGGATGTAAGAAACATTCTCTGAGCTTCAAAAATCTAAGTGTATTTATGTATATAAAGGAATTTATGTGATCTAAATACGTACGAAACTGCGTATCTTTATTAATCACTATTTTGTGTGAATTCATGGGTCCCGAAGGGATTTTCCGGGTTTTATATTTAAAGATATATATGCCGTATTAGTGTTTTATTGCTAAAGAAATAAATATGTGTGGTTTCTCATCAAGTTACATAAGTTATGTAATTTCTGCAATTAAGACAATTCCACTCCATCACTTTTAAAAGTTATGAAATATTATTTTGTAAAAATTATTTTCTCTCCGAATCGGATATTAAACCGCCTCTTATTGAAATATTCATGAACACGTGGTCTCGCATGCACACAGCAAACAATGGTCCAATCTCGTGAATGAGCCGAAAAGCATGATGGTCTACTACGTTTTCACTACAAACACGTGGTTTAGGGAATTGTACGGTGCGAGTTCAATTGACGGCTGGAAAGCCAATTTACATTTTCTTTAAAACCTGTTTTAGAAAAATAGGACGGATAGTTACTAATTGAGAATTCCCATGCTCACATTAACAAACAAATGCAGTTTTTCTTGTTAGCATGCCGTATGTTTCGAAGTTGTACACATTGTAAACAATGTCAATACGTGAGCACACCTCAGAGTTAGTTGCTTTTTGTACCGAGGAATATAGTCACGTGAAAATGTCTTTCACTGTCAGTAGAGCACGGGGAAATTGTAAACAAACGGACCTGTATATTAGAGTGTGGTAACTCTTATTTTTAGCATTGTTCATTTGTATGCAAATGTTAGCATGGGATTTGTAGATAATGTACATAATGCATTAAGCGTGTAAATGCTTGGGAAATGTAACACGTCTTTCTGAGAGCGATTTTAAAAAAACTAGCCTGTTCGAAAAACACATGAAGTATTTATGTACTGATCATGAGTAGTAACCTATAAATGCATTAAATACAACTCATTGAGCTGATTGGTCGATTTGTCAGTCTTGTTGGTTCCTCGCTGAACAGACGTCACACAAAATAGTTTCCTCGACCTGATGATTCTCGTGATGCTTTTCCCGCGCACATGCGCAGATCCAACATAAACGTCAGTCCTTTATAAATATGCATTAGAATATTGCGTTCTTTTCCAGACCAGTACTTTGTTAATACCGAATAATATTTCGTCGAATTTGAGAGAATGCTTCATTTTTGATAGCTTATCATACTTCAGAAATTTTTGTTTAGTTTCAGCTGTGCAAAAATACGGCATACATATCTTTAAGCGCCCTCTAGTTACGGCTATTAGCCTTATCCTTATCAAAATAACTATAGGCTCCGAAAATATGGTTTACAAATTTTACAATTGAAAATGCTCTGAAATCATCTCCTGGCCACCCATATAAAATTCTCCTAAACCCAGCCATGATACGTGTATAATCAGAACCAGAAACAGAAGAGTACATATAACGTCATGAATTAATAATGCAATCATTCTTGTAATTTTCATAGTTTTAATTCAAGAAAAGAAACTTTACGGCTAAATATGTCTGTAAATATATATATATATTAGTCTTTATGTTTTAAGACTGTGGACTACTTTTGCATATTAACGAGGGGGAAAGTAGTGCTATTGCGCCAAGAAACATGTGGAGATAACCAACAGTCCATCAAACATTACAAAATAGGAGCGGAGCAAACACGGACCTCCAAAACATCATAAGTATGATCATGTGACATAGCGTCCCCTGCCGATCGGTCACATCCGCTGTGTTCCTTGTCATTATCGGGAAACAATGGAAAAAATCCGTGGACAACTCAGTGTATGAAGAATTGCATAACAATCAGTATGAAAAAGTCAGTAAGCACTTGACTTAATGATAAATTGTATTTGCTGAAAAGGTCGTACCGACCATAACACTTAGAAAACGATGACTTTAATCGTGATTTGAACCAGAGGTCATTACATAACCTCCGACCCTGAAATAAAATTTATACTGTATTGTTGAAAATAGCATCAATTTTGTACAAATAAAAGAAAAATACAAAAAATTAAACAAGCCAATATGTTGCACAGACCAATAAAAGAAGATGAATTATTATTTCTCGCCAATGCCTATATCTATTCCGCTTTAAAATCATCTGCATGTTCTGAAATAAATAAATGAATAGATAAATAGAAGAAACGTACATTTCTATAGAATACAGTAATGTGCACAACAACCAAACAATATATCGATAATTATACCCCAAACTTGAAAAGTGGAAGTGTATTTAAAGATCAGCATATCCCTCGGTCTAGTTTTACGTCTGTACGTAAGTCTGTTACGCGTTGGGGTACCCTCTCGTATCCGCAACTCCTCTTATATCACTGAATAAAAATGTATGGAGAAAACAAACTGTTTTCACGCCCAAAGTCTTTTTAACAATACAAAATTGGAGCAGAGCAAACACGGACCTCCAAAACATCAGAGGTGGGATTGGGTGCCATATAGGAGTGAACATCTCCTGCAGACCTGTCACACCTGCCGTATGCTCCTTGTCGTGATAGTTAAATAACGAAAAATTCCGACGAAAATTCAATTTGTATATAATGGCATAACAATAAGTATGAAAAACGTCAGTCAGCATTTTACTCAATGATAATTGTATTTGCTGACAAGGTCATTGTATCGATCAAATAACTAACCTCGTTTTAGAAATTTTTCATACGTACGTCCCTATTATTGTTATTGTGGTTTAAATTAATGACACGTGATTTAGTTTCATCTAATCAAAGGTTATAGGGTAGAACCGTTTTTATAAATAAAATTGGCAGTAAATTGAAAATTGTTATAGTCTGTTTCTCTTTGAAAACGTGTCCTGTAAAAATGTGTTTTTAGACCTTTGTGAAAGACTTCCATGATTTTCAACAGAAGAGGGTGGCTAAAGGGTGGGGGTGTTTGGGTTTAATAGCAACATATCATCATAATTTACGGCGAAAATTAAAGCTTACTAGCAACCGATACGCTGGTAAAAAATGTGTGATATCATTTACACTGACAAACCTTTGTTTGTCTTAAATGACTACATGCATTGTTATTATTGGTTGATTGATTGATTGTATATTGTTTAACGTCCCTCTTGAGAATTTTTCACTCACATGGAGACGTCACCGTATGCCTGTGAAGGGCTTCATATTTAGACCAATACTCGGCACTTAGGGCCATCTAGCAGTGAGGGTTTTTTATCGTGCCAACGCCTACCGGACCCACATTTTTAAGGTCATATCCGAAAGACCCGTGAATTTCACTTCTAGTGCCGAGCGCTTGGCGAAGGAATAGGCACTACCCATGTTTAAGTCTTTGGTTTGACACGGCGCCGCGAACAAGAATCGAACCCGGGCCTCCCGATCACGAAGCCAACTCTCTACCACTAGGTTACCCTGACCGGTTTGTTATTTATTAATGCCCACAGAGGATCTTACCACGAGCAACTGACCATTCGTTGTATGAATAGCAAAGTTAACGCCAAATAAGTGTTCATATTTTACTTCAAACACGTGGTTCAAGTCAATATTTGATAATGTCAATGGAGTGCAAAATAAAAAAAATTGTTGTTAATTAAAAAAATATGCTTAATAAAATGTAGTCTGTGTCAGGTTCAGAACACCAGCGCTTCAAGGGTATAGAAAACGAACAGCATCTCTTATGCATTTAAATGGAAAAAAAACACTTCTTTTCATAACTATACTTGTTATCACGTGTTTTGGCCAGGGAATCCACCTGACAATTGTTTCACCAATAGTAAAACAAAGGAATTAATACAGACGCAAATCATTTGCAGTTTGACTTTGAGAAACCTAAACTTTTGTGACTTTCCAATCGCCATAAGATTTTCTTTTTTTTCAAGCGTAAAATTCCTGTAGTATTCGTAGTAATCCTTAATGCAATTCTCATTCAGCTAATTTGTCAGTGAAAGTCATGTTGGTACACCATTTGCTAATCTGGCGCCAAAAAATATAGTTACGATTCCCATGCAAAAATATTTGACCAAAAAGAAATTTTGATTCATGACTAACAGAAAATTGTATCACAGAGAATACTTATTTAAGTTCAAATGAATTGAAGAGTGATTGATTGAAGTATATTTCTACAGATAAATTTAGGGTGGTGAAACTGAAACGCAACATAACTTTTCTGTTTACCATGTCTTCATGTGCTAGTCACTTTCAAGCCACATTTCCGTGAATAATTTACCCTATCTCGCTGTAGTCTCGCTAACTCTCCCCAGAGCCACTGCTGGAGCTACTCTGAACCCATCGGGTTTTATAATTTACAGAACATCGAAAAATAAAATGTTCCAAAGACATTAGTGGGGGTGACGTACAACATGCTCATCTTTAACGAATCAATTGAGAGATATAAACTCGGTGTGCATGTGACAAAGGCATACTGCTGCATAAGTTAGGAAATTTTACGATTTAAAAGTTAAAATCATCACGTTTATCATGAAGCTTTTTTGTTTGATAAACATTCACTAACGTCCTTTTCTTGAAAAATATCCTAATGTGAAAGAGATGTGTTAAACTTTGAGATATCTTTTCACCGGGATATATCGTGTCAACATCAGATTAGAAATAATTATAGTTAATTGACAAAATGTCGAGTTGAAGGCCACAGCAAATGTTTTATTTTCACGTAAAAGATTTTGAACAAGCTTTGTTTCATATGAATACCAGAATAGGTGTGCTTATAACGGTGTTATTTAGTTATTTTGCAAATGAACAATGACAAGGTAAGTTAATTAAAATACATTTTGAATTCTTTATACAAACCTATCACTTTAACTTTTAACTTTTCAATCGTCAAGTTCCCTTTCTTATGTAGCAAAATACCTTTGTCATCTGCATACGGTGTTCCGTCTCTCAGTTGATTAGATACGGAAGAGCATGTTGTCCTCAGCAATTAAAATTTGTCACCAAGTCAAATGCTGATTAACATTTTTAAAAACTGTGTATTATGCCATTATTTACACAATGAGTTGACGACAGAATTTTCAGGTTTTTTCCCCAATCATGACAAAGAGCACACGGCGGGTTTAACTGGACAGCAGGGGATGCTCACTTTTTCATGGCGCATGATCTCACCTCTGACGGTTTTGAGGTCCGCATTCTCTCACCTTCTTTTTTGTATTGTTTAATGGACTTTTGATCTGGATTACTATTCGTTATCTCTACATATTTCATGATATTTCATGAAACACAACTATACAGTTCCTGTTTAAATATATAGAATATGAAATAAATTTGATCGACTAGATGTTTACTTAAGCTCAAGAACCTGCTGTTTAATGTGTTAGTCATAAGTGAAGCTAAATTATCCATCAATTTTTTTTTATCATAATAATTGAAAATATAAATACTTCTTGAAATTTCTTACGAGATATATTTACTTCTTGAATTCCTTATTACGTACGATGAGATAGCATTTAGTGTTTAGTTCTTAATGAAGCATGGAATTTTGAATTTTTGTCTATTGTTTACTTAACCTTATTTTCCGACAAGAAGACAACCAGTATCAGTTTCATGCAGGACACTTTTCTAAGAATCTTACAAAAGCTTAGCGACGGAAAAATAGGTGATTTTTAAGACTGACGTTCTGCCACATTTGACATGCTTTGTTTAATTGTGAAGGAATTGTTGTCATATCTAGTTAGATAATTGTTCATATCAGCTTGGAAATCGGTTTAGTCTGTTTTCTGAATAAAAATAGTATGCAAAAAAGAAAGCAACTGATTCAAATAAAAGATTAAATTAAGCACGAAACAGCAAATATTTATTTTTTAAGAGTTAAAAAGCATTCAATTTTTTTTTAACCAAAGAAATTATCTAGAAAATCATTTAAATGCTTGTTAGGTAATCGTAAATAAATCATTTGGTTGCCCTCTCCCGACCGACTGATAGGCCGACTCAGAACCTTTTTTTTTATTCATTTTATACCGTCAACAAATATGTTGAAATTTTAAGGAATAAAGATGTTCCCGACTACCTACCGACCCATTAATTTACCTTGAGTTGCTAAGGAGAGATAAAGCAAAAAATCGTTTAAATATAGCCTTTTATCAACAATCTAAATATGATTTTTCGATGTGTGTTTTTGTCCATGTAACTGGGTGTTCAAAGGATGGCATTTGTCGCCTGCCAAAGCATCATTAAATATCAGAAGAAATAAAAATATTGTCAGCTAATGATATGCATACTTTATTAATGATCATGCATCCACTCGTAAAGAAAAGGAAATTTACATATACAGGAATATTAAGACTGCGATCTATTATACGTAGCTTCTAGCAATCAGATAGAAAAATTGTTTTTCTTCCTTCAAAGCTAATATTAATATTAAAATATTAATTCCAATTCTACCTAAATATCAAAATGACGTTGCCACGCGATGTCCTGGATTCACCTAATTTTTTCCTTACTGAAACTTCAATGAATGAAAAGATTGACTATATGAAAGAAAGCATGGTAGTTTACCCGGTTGCCATAGAAACGGGGCTAGGGCTTACACCTTTGACTTTTTTTTTTACAATGATAACTGAATAGTGGGTTAGATTTGTTAAAATTTTAAGCAATATATTTGAGAGAATTGACCAAAAAAGTGTAAGTGTAAAATTATGAAAATTAACTCAGTACAAGCAGACACACAGATTCACATCTGCTAAAAGTGTTCTAGATCTAAGTACATATACTTTGTCATACTATCATGTGATATCATTTTTGGGACCTTGATACAATTACCGATCAGCTATTTGCTCTGCAAGGTAATGTATTGTAAAGTAGGTAAAGAAATCTATCCAAGGGTGTTAGAATGTGATAACTCCATTTGTACTTGGAGTTCTTAGAAAATAGTTAATTGTCATAAAGCACTCTTTATTGACTTTTCTAAGATGCAGCTTTCCGTCTCATAATTTTATTTTACTGATCACTGTTTTTCAGCTATATATTACAGGCATATCAATCTTGCACACATTTATGAATAATTTTAGTTTTAAAGTATTGATTTGTACAGATGAGATCATGCTGATGCTGTGTAATTTACATGTCAATGGCATATTGTACAAATTAAAAATAGTCACATTAAAGAACAAAATGAATTATACCGCATTACATGTAGTACCCATAAAACATGCATGTTTTTATTACAAATAATTCATGATATAATAACATTTCATTTACCACTTTAAAAATTAATTGTTTTCAAATTCATTTCTACTCTAGATCTCTGGCAAGTTGTCCAAACTGCAGAAAAGCTTTAACTATGTGTGAATAAAAAAAAATGCTTGATGACAATATTGAATCCCCTCCTTTATCAATCATTCCTCATGATTGGTAAAGTCTTCAGATTTACATTTAAATATCAGGTATATGTAACATATATATGATGTTTAGGATTTTAACCCAAACTTTCAAATTAAAAAATAATTTAAATTGATCATTGCAGCCCTTGCAAGATTTTACTAATAAAGATTCTCAGGGCTACAGATCCTCTAGCAAGGAGAATAGTCAGGTATATGTAATGTGTATCTAGTTACATGGATTTATTGTGACTTAAGACATGATTGCCATTACAATGTATAAAGGGAGATGATAATGTTTAGAGGTTGAAAATGTATATTTTATATATATATATATAGCAAAATTTTGAGATTCCAGTTTCAAGTTTTTAAAAGAATTTTTTATGAATTTTTATCCAAACTGACCAAAAATTAATAGTATTTTTTAATTTTTATTTTCATGTGAATTTAACAGATACGAGAGGTGATCAGAAAGTTCGCGAACTTATTGAAGAACTTCCATAAATGAAACAATATTTGGTTTCTATGTTGATTATATTTTAAATTAATTCTCTCCGATTTTAATGCACATCAACCACCGTTCTGCGCATGGGCGAATCACATGATATTGGCGGTCACGTGACCCCCTCCGAAGCGTTCTGTCACAAAAGTAGAAAGATTTTACTGAGATTTATATTTCTTTCCATGTGAGTTAATTTTTATGACAAAAAAGTTCATTTGTCAGAAATGGTCAAATCTCGGCAACAGAATTGGAGGATAAGAATATCCTTTCCAAAAATAAGCATGGCGACCATTAAAACACAAATCTTCTGTCTCGGGAGAGACCTTTATTCAAGGTGGATAGAGAATGGGTGCCTCCTTTTCATCACATCTAATATGTTTAAAAGCTTAAGTAAACGATATCTTAGGTATTTAATAATTATATTATTGTTCAAATATTAAACTATTTTTCAAAGTGTAAAAATTAGAGGTCTTTTATAGCAAATTGCTTAAAAACATATATCTTTCTAAACGTGCTTTCACTGGGCAAGATGACAAGTATCATTTTAACCATCATTTTTCGTCACAAGTGACCTACATATTGACGTCATTGAGACGTCACAAACAAGGAGAAAAACTTTATTCAGCATATGCTATTTATAGACCTTGTGTATGGCTAGGCTAGGTTTGTATCGAATTTCATTCTAATATGAATTGTGGTTTTGTAAATATAGAGATAGTTCGCGAACTTTTTGATCACCCCTCGTAGAAACGACCAGAGCAGAGGACACCCCCCCCCCCCCCCGAAAAAAATAAAAATTTTCACGGTGGACTTGAAGTAATTTAACATAAAAATACAAAGCATCGAAAAGAACGGAAAGAAAAGAAGATCCAGTAAAAGTTGTCACTGGTGCAAGATAAATATAGAGAGGGTTTTCTGAATATCATTATTAAAATCCACAGCGAATTGCAAGCTACTTTTCAAACTTATACAAAAGGACATGAAGAAATGTGAATTTGAGAAAACCAAGCTGACATCAAATGAGAGAATATGAAGGTACACATTTTAGCAGAATTCTTTTAAGCAGAGCATCTGTTTTCCTTAGAGAATATGTGTATTCTAAATTGATTTCTTGTATTTTCAAAAAAATGTCACTGTTAAACTGGAGCATACATTCCAATGTCATGTTTATTTCTTTTCTATAAAAGATGTATTATGAAAAGAAGCAGTTTCTTCCCTTTTCTATATCCCCACTCTGCAGGAGAGGTGGTATACTGATTTATTATATACCCCCACATGGGCTCATAAATTTATAATTTTATACTGGCAGGCTTCATACAGTATGTCATGTATGATTAGAATATGAATACATTTTAACAAAACTGAGAACAAGATTAATTGTGAAACACTGATTCCCCCATACATGGCAGCTTATGCCACGACTCCCACGAGGTATCCCAAGAAAGGTCTTGTCACAAGAAAAACACCTGTAAAATATGAAAATCTAGTCCAACTTCAAATGTTGTGGGCATGGTTAAAGTTTTTTTTAAGTGGGTCAATGTCAAGGTCTAAGGAGCTGGAATACTATTCGTTATCTCTACATATTTCATGATATTTCATGAAACACAACTATACAGTTCCTGTTTAAATATATAGAATATAAAATAAATTTGATCGACTAGATGTTTACTTAAGCTCAAGAACCTGCTGTTTAATGTGTTAGTCATAAGTGAAGCTAGATTATCCATCAATTTTTTTTATCATAATAATTGAAAACATAAATACTTCTTGAAATTTCTTACGAGATATATTTACTTCTTGAATTCCTTATTACGTACGATGAGATAGCATTTAGTGTTCAGTTCTTAATGAAGCATGGAATTTTGAATTTTTGTCTACTGTTTACTTAACCTTATTTTCCGACAAGAAGACAACCATATCAGTTTCATGCAGGACACTTTTCTAAAAATCTTACAATAGCTTAGCGACGGAAAAATAGGTGATTTTTAAGACTGACGTTCTGCCACATTTGACATGCTTTGTTTAATTGTGAAGGAATTGTTGTCATATCTAGTTAGATAATTGTTCATATCAGCTTGGAAATCGGTTTAGTCTGTTTACTGAATAAAAATAGTATGCAAAAAAGAAAGCAACTGATTCAAATAAAAGATTAAATTAAGCACGAAACAGCAAATATTTATTTTTTAAGAGTTAAAAAGCATTCAATTTTTTTTTAACCAAAGAAATTATCTAGAAAATCATTTAAATGCTTGTTAGGTAATCGTAAATAAATTATTTGGTTGCCCTCTCCCGACCGACTGATAGGCCGACTCAGAACTTTTTTCTTTTAAATTTCCTGGACACGATATTTCTTTTTTTTATTCATCTTATCCCGTCAACAAATATGTTGAAATTTTACGGAATAAAGATTTTCCCGACTACCTACCGACCCAGTAATTTACCTTGAGTCGCTAGGGAGAGGTAAAGCAAAAAATCGTTTAAATATGGCCCTATATCAACCATCTAAATATGAGTTTTCGATGTGTGTTTTTGTCTGTATAACTAGGTGTTCAAAGGATGGCATTTGTCGCCTGCCAAGGCATCATTAAATATCAGGAGAAATAAAAAAAATTGTCAGCTAATGATATGCATACTTTTTTAATGATCATGCATCCGCACGTAAAGAAAAGGAAAATTACATATACAGGAATATTTAGACTGCGATCGAATATACGTAGCTTCTAGCAATAAGATAAAAAAAAATTTTCTTCCTTCAAAGCTAATATTAATATTAAAATATTAATACCAATTCTACCTAAATATCAAAATGACTTTGCCACGGGACGTCCTGGATTCAGCTAATTTTTACTGAAACTTCAATGAATGAAAAGATTGACTATATGAAAGAAAACATGGTAGTTTACCCGGTTGCCATAGAAACGGGGCTAGGGCTTACACCTTTGACTTTTTTTTTACAATGATAACTGAATAGTGGGTTAGATTTGTTAAAATTTTAAGCAATATATTTGAAAGAATTGACCAAAAAAGTGTAAGTGTAAAATTATGAAAATTAACTCAGTACAAGCAGACACACAGATTCACATCTGCTAATAGTGTTCTAGATCTAAGTACATATACTTTGTCATACTATCATGTGAAATCATTTTTGGGACCTTGATACAATTACCGATCAGCTATTTGCTCTGCAAGGTAATGTATTGTAAAGTAGGTAAAGAAATCTATCCAAGGGTGTTAAAATATGACAACTCCATTTGTACTTGGAGTTCTTAGAAAAAAGTTAATTGTCATAAAGCACTCTTTATTGACTTTTCTAAGATGCAGCTTTCCGTCTCATAATTTTATTTTACTGATCACTGTTTTTCAGCTATATATTACAGGCATATCAATCTTGCACACATTTATGTTTAAAGTATTGATTTGTACAGATGAGATCATTCTGGTGCTGTGTACTTTACATGTCAATGACATATTGTACAAATTAAAGATAGTCACATTAAAGAACAAAATAAATTATACCGCATTACATGTATTACCCATAAAACATGCATAGTTTTATTACAATTAATTCATTATATAATAACTTTTCATTAACCACTTGGTTACTTGGTTTTTTTTTATTTACACATAGTTAAAGCTTTTCTGTAGTTTGGACAAATTGCCGGAGATCTAGAGTAGAAATGAATTTGAAAACAATGAATTTTAAATGCTTGATGACAATATTGAATCCCCTCCTTTATCAATCATTCCTCATGATTTGTTAAATCTTCAGGATTACATTTAAATATCAGGTACATGTAAGATATATATGATGTTTAGGATTTTAACCCAAACTTTCAAATTAAAAAATAATTTAAATTGATCATTGCAGCCCTTGCAAGATTTTCCTTATAAAGATTATCAGGACTACAGATCCCCTAGCAAATAGACCAGACAGGTATATGTTATGTGTATTTAGTTACATGGATTCATTGTGACTTAAGACATGATTACCATGACAATGTATAAGGGGAGATGATAATGTTTAGAGGTTGAAAATGTTTATGTTTTATATATAGATAGCGAAATTTTAAGATTCTAGTTTCAAGTTTTTAAAATAAATTTTTATCAATTTTTATCCAAACTGACCAAAAATAAAAAGTATTTTTTGATTTTTATTTTCATGTGAATTTAACAGATACGAGAGATGATCAGAAAGTTCGCGAACTTATTGAAGAACTTCCATAAATGAAACAATATTTGGTTTCTATGTTGATTATATTTTAAATTAATTCTCTCCGATTTTAATGCACATCAACCACCGTTCTGCGCATGGGCGAATCACATGATATTGGCGGTCACGTGATTCCCTCCGTAGCGTTCTGTCACAAAAGTAGAAAGATTTTTCTGAGTTTTATATTTCTTTCCATGTGAGTTAATTTTTATGACAAAAACAGTTCATTTGTCAGAAATGGTCAAATCTCGGCAACAGAATGGGAGGATAAGAATATCCTTTCCAAAAATAAGCATGGCGACCATTAAAACACAAATCTTCTGTCTCGGGAGAGACCTTTATTCAAGGTGGATAGAGAATGGGTGCCTCCTTTTCATCACATCTAATATGTTTATAAGCTTAAATTAATTTAATTTATTGGAACTCATTTATCTTAATAAACTGTGTACAAATTATGATATGATACTGCAGAGGGATTTCTAAGATATACAATAAATTGTACAGTCGTTTGTTGAAGGAGTTCGACTGAGACAACCATTTTTCGTCACAAGTGACCTACATGTTGACGTCATTTTCACATTGTGACGTCACAAACAAGGAGACAAACTTTATTCAGCATATGCTATTTATAGACCTTGTGTGTGGCTTGGTTTGTACCGGATGTCATTCTAATCTGAATTATGGTTTTGTAGATATAGAGATAGTTCGCGAACTTTTTGATCACCCCTCGTAGAAACGACCAGAGCAGAGGACCCCCCCCCCCCCAAAAAAAAAAAACTTTCACGGTGGACTTGAAATAATTTTAACATAAAAATACAAAGCATCGAAAAGAACGGAAAGAAAAGAAGATCCAGTAAAAGTTATTACTGGTGCAAGATAAATATAGAGAGGGTTTTCTAAAATCCACAGCAAAATGCAAACTTCTTTTTAAACTTATAAAAAAGGACATAAAGAAATGTGAATTTGAGAAAACCAAGCTGACATGAAATGAGAGAATATGAAGGAACAAATTTTAGCAGAATTCTTTTAAGCAGAGCATCTGTTTTCCTTAAAGAATATGTGTATTCTAAATTGATTCCTTGTATTTTCAAAAAAATGTCACTGTTCAACTGGAGCATACATTCCAATGTCATGTTTATTTCTTTTCTATAAAAGATGTATTATGAAAAGGAGCAGTTTCTTCCCTTTTCTATATCCCCACTCTGAAGGAGAGGTGGTATACTGATTTATTATATACCCCCACATGAGCTCATAAATTTATAGCTTTATACTGGCAGGCTTCATACAGTATGTCATGTATGGTTAGAATAGGAATACATTTTAACAAAACTGAGAACAATACTAATTGACTTCCCCCAACAGACTTGATTGAAATTCAAAACTTTTTTTTACATTTCAAGACAGGATGTTCATTTTTCTTTTTATCCATCTTATCTCGTCAGAAAATATTTTGAAATTTTCTGGGAAAAAGATTTTTCAACCTACCTACCGACTTAATAATTTTACCTTGAGTTGGGAGAGGGCAAACAAACATAATCAAGATGGTCTTGCCAACTTGTTTTGACATTATATTGTATGACTTTCATATGATACTTTCATATCATTTATTCAATATGACATTGCCTTTTTACGTAAATTATACATTTAAAAAAAAAATAACCAGAAAACAATTGTTTTGAATTTGAACATATTTTAGTGAATAAATCAAAAGGATTGGAAACAATTACAGGCCATCAAAAGATTTGCAAGAATTGTTGGAAACTCACATGTTTTATTTCATATTTAAAATAAAATAACTAGAAGCCTGATTTTTTTCCATGGCAACATGTTAATTTACCTGTCACTGAGCTAATTGCAGAAGTTCTATTTAACTAATAAAAGAAATTTAAATACCTGACATATATTCATATTACATAACAATTTGTTCAATTTGGTAAAATGTGTTCTTATATGATCTTCTCTGTTATAAATTTGTGATTAATTGGGTGGGGGTGTCATGCAATAATTTCTAGAAAGCTGTTCATTTACCCATTATTTTTTTAATTCTCATAAAACCTTAGAATATATAGTTAATTTAATGATACATGGTTACAAATATATATGTTGTCAAAATGGTGAAAAATTTCATTGAATATGACTAAAAAAAAGTCAATTTTGGCAAATTGCAAATTTTCATGCAATAATTTCTAGAAAGTTTTTGATTTACCAATTAATGTTTCTATTCTCATAAAACCTTAGAATATATAGTTTATTTAATGAAACATGGTTACAAATATATCAGTTACCAAAATGGTGAAAAATTTCATTGAATATGACTAAAAAAGACAAATTTTGCAAATTTCCAATTTGCTTTCAACCTAAATGCTTCGGTGAAAATTCGCTTAATCTGAATCCGGGTCATTTCTCCCCAGTACCTGCTCCGCCTAGGTCATTTCCGCCTAGGTCATTCCTCACCAAAGTCATTTCCCTCCATTACCCAGGTCATTTCTCTCCACAACCCAGGTAATTTTACTCCAACATGAAAATAATATGACTCATATAATAAATGTAAATGTAACAAGTTCTATTGATATCATAATCATTGAACTCAACACTTAACATGCGTCCTATACTGTTTATTTATTTTATTTATTTATTTATTTTTATTTATTTATTTTTATTTATTTATTTTTTAATTAATTTATTTATTAAATTATATATTTATTAATTAGTTATTTATTTATTTCAGTCATTCAACAAAAGCATGCCTTTCTTTTATGTTGTTTACAAATTTACCATTATTAACTACCGGGTAGGTCTCAACTAAATAAATTAAATGGTCGATTTCAACATGGTTTTGTAAATATTTGAATATATATATTCCACGGCAAATCTTAATGTCCTTTCATTTGTTTAACAATTTTAAGATGGAATTCTCAGTCTTAAAAGTGTTCGAAACAGATTGCAATGAATGGTAAAAAAAAGTTTTTTCCTATATAAAATAAAATCAAACCACTTCTCGCAAAGAAAAGCATGCATGGATATTAATTTTCTTCTGTAAATTAAAGTAATGCATTTATGAATTCATCGATTTATTCATTTATTTGTTTGTAAATTATTTTTTTTTATTTGTTCAACGTATTCTTTAATTCATTCCTAAATTCATATTTTTGATTAATTAATTATACGTATTCATTTATTTTCCTTTCTTTCTTTCTTTCTTTCTTTCTTTCTTTCTTTCTTTCGTTCTTTCTTTCTTTCTTTCTTTCTTTCTTTCTTTCTTTCTTTCTTTCTTTCTTTCTTTCTTTCTTTCTTTCTTTCTTTCTAATGGAATATAAAATAACTAAATAAGCCTTACCTACTTTTTCTCGGAGAATTTTTTTCGTTATGAAATGCTAGAAATATTTAATATAGGTGTCAATTTATATTTTTCTATATATATAAGTTCTAAGATATTAGATTTAATTAATATGCAGATTTGCAGAATTATCTGCTAAATATCTTTCCACCACAAGAAATAGTCCCACATAAATTTTGCTTCTTTGTGGGTTTTTGAGCAGTTTTGTCATTGAATGTTAAATAATATACATTGTTGAAGTTAAATATGTTATAAAAATTGAATTGTGATAAATACTATTGAAGTTAGAGGTTTTGTGTGAACTTTTCTAAAAAGTTGACGACTGACATACCTGAAAGAATTTTCATAACGAATCCATAGGAATTAAAAAAAAACATGTACATGTACTATGCATGGCACATACCTTTATACATGTATAATTTTCAGTTTGATCAAACGGTAATAATTATTGTTTCCAAAACAATATTTACAAAAGCCATTTTTCTTAAAAAATTGTTCAAGTTATTATTTATTTTAGGCACATTTTTAGGCACTAATCCTGATTTTTTATCCAGAAACTCAATACGTTTTCATTCCATGTTTTACGCACGTTAATCTTGGGGAGCAGTTCATGCAAACAACTTTTTTAAAAGCAAGAATGAATGAATATCTGGGGAGAAAAAAAAACAAATTAAAACTTAAAACAACCAAAGTATAAATCGAAATTTTAAAAATTTTTACTCATTAAGGTCTTCCGTCTCCAACGGAAGACCTTCTTATTATTCTTCGGTTTCTTTTTCCCTATTATTATTATTATTCTTACCGATTTTGTGCACGCGATTTCTCGTAAACTACAGGGCCGATTCTCATGAAACTTTCACATCTGATAGGCACTGATCTGAACCTTATTGGAAATTTTTTTGATGATGACTTCACTTCCGGTCGTGAGATATGGACAATTTTCTGATTTTAAAATGCAATTTTGTCTTGATTTAGTAGCGAAAACTGCTTAAGATATGAACTGATGATTAACTGGAGATGATAGTTCATGATTTATAGCGTTGCAGAATTGCCTTTTCGTGCGTCGTCAATACTTCCGGTCGATACCAAAAGCGAATTTAAAAAACGCAATTTTTCAACTTTTCTTTTTTAACATTTTTATTTTATAATCGAATAGAGACCCTTTTGCAGAAATATGTAATTTGTTTGAAAATGGAAAAAGCCAATCTCCAGATATTTGCATTTGAAAACTCGAAGCGGCGATCCCAGTGGCTAAATGGTTAGCGTGTTGGATTGTCACGCAGGCGACCCGGGTTCGATCCCCCGTGTGACTAAAAAATTTTATCATTTTTTTCTGCTCGATTTTTCGATATTTTTTAATTTTAGATCATTTTGAATAATATATTATAAACTTTTAAGCATATCTTACGTAATTAGGGGTCACGAGGGGCCAGAATGTCAAATCTTTGACGCTTTATATCTCAAAAAGGGGGAATATTTTAAAAAGCAATATTGAACAAAAGATGGTCAAAAAAATGTGCATACTTTGAATTTTCGTAAAACGGCCCCAGTAAGGACTTGTAGGAGTGGCCCCTAAATATCTCCATTAAGCATATCTCCACAACGAATAGAAATCTCTGAATAAGTGTAGAACAAAAAATCTTCAAAATCAAAAGACCTTCTATTTGAGATCAAGAAAATGGGGCGGACCCCTTAATTTAGGGGCTCAGAGGGGCCAAAAGTCCTTTATCGATAACTCTTTAATGATCAATATTTTGTTATACATTACTGAAGCAAAATTATTTATCTTAACGAATTGCAACAATATATGATACAATTTTGATCATATGTTACGTAATTAGGGGTCAGAAGGGGCCAGAATGTCAAATCTTTGACGCTTTATATCTCGAAAAGGGGGAATATTTTGATAAGCAATATTGAACAAAAAATAGTCAGAAATATGTTCTAAACAATACATATACTTTAAATTCTTCTAAAACGGCCCCATTAAGGACTTGTAGGAGTGGCCCCTAAATATCTCCATTAAGCATATCTCCACAACGAATAGAAATCTCTGAATAAGTGTAGAACAAAAAATCTTCAAAATCAAAAGACCTTCCATTTGAGATCAAGAAAATGGGGCTGACCCCTTAATTTAGGGGCTCAGAGGGGCCAAAAGTCTTAATTTATCTATAACTCTCTAATGAGCAATATTTTGATATACATTACCGAAGCAAAATTATTTATCTTAACGATTTGCAACAAAATATGATAAAATTTTGATCATATGTTACGTAATTAGGGGTCACAAGGGGCCAGAATGTCAAATCTTTGACGCTTTATATCTCAAAAAGAGGGAATATTTTAATAAGCAATATTGAACAAAAGATGGTAAGAATAATGTTCTTAACAATATGCATACTTTGAATTCTTGTAAAACGGCCCCATTAAGGACTCGAAGGAGTGGCCCCTAAATATTTCCATATAGCATATCTCGACAACGAATAAAAATCTCTTAACGATTTGCAACAATATATGATACAATTTTGATCATATGTTACGTAATTAGGGGTCAGAAGGGGCCAGAATGTCAAATCTTTGACGCTTTATATCTCGAAAAGGGGGAATATTTTGATAAGCAATATTGAACAAAAAATAGTCAGAAATATGTTCTAAACAATACATATAATGTTCTTAACAATATGCATACTTTGAATTTTTGTAAAACGGACCCATTAAGGACTTGTGGGGATGGCCCCTAAATATTTATATCAAGCATATCTCCAAAAGGAAAAGAAACCTCTGAATAAGTGTTGAACAAAAAGTCTTTGAAATCACAAGACCTTCCATTTGATAACAAGAAAAAGAGGCCGACTCCCTAAATTAGGGGCTTAAAGGGGCCAAAGGTCTTGCATCTGTACATCTTGAATGTTCAATATTTTGTGATACTTTATAGAAGCAAAGATATTCATCTTAACGATTTGCAATAATATATTATAAAATTTTGGTCATATTTTACGTAATAAGGGGTGGCAAGGGGCCAAAATGCTATATTTTTATGTTTTTCGTCTCGAAAAGGGGGATTATTTAATAAGCCATATTAAACAAAAGATGTTCGGAAAATCGTGATAAAAATCAGAAACTTTAAATTTAATGAAAGAAAACTTAGTGTCATTAAATCACATCTCATCTTATCGAGAAATTCAACGGAAGACCTACTCATTGCTCGCAACGAGATCTCATCTAGTTATTTTTATGTTTGTTATCAATAAAGAATAATTTCATTTTATCGAGGCAATGAAATAAAAACACCTCAATTCGCTATGTGCATATTCTAACACACTAAACACTTCTTGTTCTGACACTTATTTTGGGTCTCACAGGGCAAAACATAAATTTTGCCATTATAATGATATGGGAGGCGCGGGAGGGGGTTATAATCTAGTGAGCTCATAGCTCACAGTACCTCTAGTTTTGGGTTGTTTATATACTTTACGAGTACATGTGCAAAATATATACAAGTATAATAAAAGGAATGTTCTTCAATCAATTTTTCATATTTTGCTTTGACACAGGATGAAGAAAACGTTACCAAATTGAAATTTAATGTTCTGATTTGCATATTAAAAACACTTTAAAATAAACACAGAACATAGAGAAAAGGTGAAATAAAACAGGATTAAAACTAGAGGTACTGTAAGCACTGAGTTCAGTAAGTGCACTCCCCCCACCTCCCATATGATTAGATTAGCAAAGTCAATGCCTTGCTCTGGGGAACACGAAATAAGCGACAGATCATAAAGTAAAATATAAGGTCACAATGGCATTATTTTACCCCCCTCCCTGCATGAAAAGCGGGAGGTATATAGTAATCGGGATGTCCGTCCGTTCGTGTGTCCGTCCGTCTGTTACGCTTCGGGGTGTCTATCTCTTATCCGCAACTCCTCTGTTACCATTGAATGAATTTGAATGGGACTTGCACAAAATCTTTGTTATATAGTGCCACTGTGCACCTTCTATTTTACGTTTTGATTTGATACATATTTTAGGTTTTCCAGAGCAAAACATTGCCATTTTTCTATAGTATCTCTAATCTGCAACTCCTCCTATACCACTGAATAAAAGTTAATGATACTTTCACAGATTCTTCATTATACCCTCACTTGAAAAGCGGGAGGGTTTATAGTAATCGTTATGTCCGTCCGTCTGTACGTCCGTCTAGCTGTCCGTACGTCTTTTTGTTACGCTTTTGGGTACCCATCTCTTACCCGCAACTCCTCTTTTACCACTGCATGAAATTTGATGAGACTTTCACAGAATCTTAATTTTATATTGCCTTTGTACACCTTTTATCATACTTTTTGATCCGACACATATTTTGGGTTCCCCACAGCAAAACATTGACACTGCCATTATATTCATATGAGAGGCATCAACATTTCATCTTTTTTTCCCAATTTAGCTCAGGAGAGCATTTTGGCCAATAGGTGTCTTTTTTTGCCTCCTAAATTTTTTTTACTTAGATCAAGAAGGGGATCTTTATTCTACAGGGGTTATTTTTTTTTACGTGGGGTATGCAAATTTTTCGGGTGATGACACTTTTTCTACGGGCAACAGTATCATTTTTCGACGTCGAATAAAGACCGGGGGTCATTTTCCGCCGAAGAATATTGACCCCCGGCCATTATTCGTCTTTACACCTGCTTAATGTTATGTTTAATTTAAGGGGGCAGTTTAAATAAAGATGTTATATTATGCCAAAGCTTTTTGTGTTCTTCATAAATTTTTTATAGTCTCTTTTGACGCCTTTACTATGTGTATTTTTGTTTTGCGTCATTAAATCAAATAAATGATTTTTTTTTTACTTTAGATACTGCTGTTATTTTCTTTTAAACCATCAAAATACTAGCTCAGTTGACTTGATTTCGGAATTGTTACAATAACAAAGGAACATAAAGGTATTCTAATTTAATCTATCATATCTTTTTTTTTCCATAGACGCGTTATTTAAGGAGATTTCATTATGTTTATAAATGCAATAAAAGCATTTTTAGTACCATCTATTTAAATTTACTGGATCCAATTATTTTCGAGAAATTTTTTTGGGAGATGTAAATCATACACTCAAAATGACCAGTATGTAGAATTTTTATTAGCTAAATAGTGATTATTTGTTTTTGGACAGTATCTATGAAACATAATAATACATACCTTCTGCACTCTGGCTGATTTAAGGGGTTATTCAGGATGAAATTTAAAAAAGGAAAAGAGGTCATTCAATAGATAATCCAAAATAAAATCTATAAATAAGAAAAGTACGTAATGCAAATTTCTATAAGTTTCAATCACTCAGGACATTTTAGGTTACCCTTTACAAATGTCTTCTGTTTTTGTACCCATAAGCACACACTATATATTTAAATGCTTTCAATCCCTCAAGACATTTCATGTTACTTTTTACACATGTCTTAGGTTTTTGCACCCATAAACATGTCATGTGAAATGATATTCATCAAAATCTTTGGAACAGCCCTAAAGATGACTATGCTGTGGTTTCCTGGTAAAAAAATTTCTTTGGTTATTTTCATGTTTTCTTTTTTGGGAATAACGAAATCCCACGATGGCTAAAATCTTGGAATTATTGGTGATGGCGGAAAAACTCTTAACTTTCATTTCTTCAAAAATTTTTTTTATTTCTCCAAGATCATTTGCAGACTTGAGGTCAGATAAAGGATAACTACCCTTGGGACTGGTAGACGGAATTCCTTTCTAAATAACCTGAGAATTCGTATAATATACTTTTTAACTCGAAAAATGTTTGAAATCATTTAACTTCCGTAAAGTTGTTTATAGGGTCTTAAAAGTTTCATTTTGAAAAAGGTAGGTGTAATACACTATGCCTGCAAATTGCGATATAAGATGCATTTCCTTTTCAATTTTTATATCCTTACCATTACGGGTCATAATTTTATTGCCAAAATTTCTGCAAATAATAAGAATAGATATGAGACTATTGATTTCCGCTGTCCACAACCTCTTCCATTACCAAAACACTGTATCAACAGCTTTTTTTATTCAAAATCAATAAAAAGAATAATATACCTGCAATATTTTTTACTTGAATTCAAAATATCATAAATGAATCTGATACAAGTCTTCTCGAAATTAACCCTTTATGGTCCATGTCAATTACTTTTTTAAGTCAGATTTAATTCTACTTTAAATAAATCCTGTCGCCAATTTATACACAGTGTTTAATAATGATATTGGTCTCAAAATTCTTTAAGTACTGATTTGATTTATTTATTTAGGGTAGACAAACAATCATCCCTTGTTTTTGATAGGTTAAAATTCAAAAGCCTTACCACAAGTTGACCTTATTTCTAAAAAGCAAAGAATTCTGTAGCTAACCCATCACAACCAGGACGGGTCATAAGCCATTCTTTTCAGTGACTCTTTTGCTTCTCTTTAGGTTAACTCACCTTCAAATTCTGTATTTTCTTCAAACGATAGATAATTGACTTTATCAAATACTTTATCTCTTTCCAATTCTTTTGAATTCTGTATTTTATTTTTGTATACTATGTATATATTCATATCTGAATATTTCCTTTAAAATATCTGCCTTATAATTTTATATCAGATTCACTACCCTTTTCCCTATTCCTTGTACTATTTTGTTTGTAAAACGTCCCTTCTCTAGATTGCAGAGATATAAAGTACGTTCATCTATCCCTTTTGATCATTGATCTTATCATTACTACCTTTTATCAATCTTTTTTCTCCTAACTCTTTCTTAGCCTCGTGTAACTTAGAGTATTTTGTCTTATTTGAACTTTTCTGTTCGTCAAGATTTATATTATATTTAAAAATTCTGTTTCTCTGCAATTTTTACTCATCTTCAAATAAGAACTCAATAAAGAGTGTCCTCTATTCTCCATTAAATTAATTTATAAAACTATATATAAGCAAATTTCATTATCAATTATATGCCCTGCATTGCCTATATCATAAATACAGCCAGATTGAGAAGAGAGAGTAAAAATACAAAACAGGAGTTTGGGAAGAAACCATTTGCTTTCATGTTAAAATTTACACTGAATTAAACATGGTATTCTGTGGTAATTATGAAAGAAAAGAAAAAAATTACCGTCATAAGCAGGTAGCACAGCGTTTTTGAATTAAAAAAAGATTGACAGGTGGTATACTATATTGATTTTGAAACAGACATATTTTAGGGGCCGGGGTTGACGTAAAATGAGGCGTTCAATTCTTCACTATAGTTAAATATAATCAAGTATTAAATTGTAAGTTTCAAATCAGTTTTAACCATAGAAATTAAGTATCTTAACTATACATTTTAGATGGTTGTTTTTAATTTTTATCGGAAAAATGAATATCAAATGCCCTTTCACTCAAAAAAAAAATTCAATTCAATCTTGCTTTTTAATCACAAGATTAAGGAAATATTTAAGAACAACATTGTTTGCAACGTTTTACACATTTTTAACAGGTAAAACTTATAAATACATTAAATAAATAACGTATTTATTCGTTTTTGATGTATCTCGTGCTTGCATGACATATATTTTCCGTACAAAATAAGAACAGTGATCCTTATTCAGCTTTAAGAGTATTACAGCTGATCATCTTTCCTACATTTCTACCTAACTACCAATGCACCTTATTTTTTATTCCGAGTCGGAAGAGGACAACAAAGCATAATTTTGAGTATAACGAACGCCATGAAGGGACATGAGGAATTTCAGAAAATTGTTAATTTAAACAGAGATTTTGACATCTATAATCCGTTCTCTTGGATTGACAATATGTTATAACGAATAACCAATTCGTTCTATCAGATTATCAATTCGTTCCCTTAAACTACAGAATCCGTCATCTAGGATTGTATAAATGGAATATAACACACTCTACATTTCATTACACACTACGGGAATCGAGGGAAATCCTGATAAGAGTAAACATGTGTCCTCCTTTGTTATCATTTTTTAATTTTCTCTACATTGAGTGACTTAATTCAAAATATTATGGAACGCCCGGTTGCTTAAACTACATAAAACGCATTATATTCACCAAGTCGCAATTGAAATCCGAGAACAGATTGTATGAATCAAGAGACCAAAGTGATAATCAATGGGAACGTATTGTATAATTCGAGATCTCGAATCATAAATAGAGAAAACGAATTGATAATCCATTGGAACGGATTATATAATTCGAAATCTTTAAATTAATTTTTACTTTTGTTGAAAAACTGACGTGTCCCTTAATGGCTTTTGTACAATATAGCTTTAAATTATTTAAAACATACCCTGTATTTACATTCTACAAAGTTTAAGGCACAAAAATATACTCAATAATTGAATTTCTCGGTCCCTATAGATGTGTTCCCGATCTGCACACGTTTGATGATTAGGAATAGAATAAGAGATGTGAAATGTGTTTTGACAACAATTAAAGTATTTTTCATTGAAGTTTAAATGCTGTATTGAGACCAAAAGAAAATTACATGTCGAAAATTACGTCAAATCACACTTTTAAAATTGCCATATATTCATGTTTTATACCCCTTTTACGGATTTAATTTGTATGTTGATTTTTTTGATTTAAAACTTTTTTATATATCTGAATTTCAAATGTATGCAAAACGGGAATAAATCAACCTATATATATTTTAACACTTTATAAAAGTCTCTGTAGCAACATTGTGACCGTGGCTCTTAGCTTAGTTTAACCGTGTATTTTCTTAAGTATATACAAAAATGGTTTTCAATTTAACGGTTTGTGTAGTAGAAAATACAGCATATATAAATATCAAGGGATAAT
>PRKT01000022.1:2344204-2365332 GCA_003671525.1 Saccostrea glomerata
GGGGGGGGGGGGGGCTTAGTGGGTATTACCCAAGAAACAATTTATTTTAATATTTTATTTAAAGTGTCCTCTTGATAAAATATCATACATCTTTTCTTTGATCAGTCTAGACGAACTCCAAAACGGCGTTAACGGCAGTGAGAATTTCAGTTCAAAAACGACTCCAAAAAACGAGTCCACGCATCCGCAGTTATATCACAAAACGGTGAAAAGTCGTGAAAAGTGGGCTCTTACAAAAAGTGCTTTTGCAAAAAATTTTGATTACCTGGCAATAATGTAAGTTTTCAGAAATGAGTGATAATAAATGTTTCTAGAGAACTTATTTGTTAGAATAAATATACAAAAAATTAAAACAATGCACACTATTCAATTAACAATATAGATGTAAATATTTTGTATATTCGAATCGCACGGGTCAGTCTGACGTGACGCTTATTTCATGATAACGTCAAAAATATGGATTTTAAATTTTTATAACATGCTCATGGACACCCGCTATAGCTATTTTTCTTTATTATGCCACATTTCCAAGTGAGTAATATTTATGTATAGATTATAATTCATTAAGATTTTGAAATTCAAAAGAAAATACAATATAATTTGCAAGCGTCATCAGTATTAACACTTAGTATACACAGGCTTCAAGACCCAGTCCAACGGCGCTAGATTTATGACAACGTCATACAAAGTGATATCCTATTTTCATCAAATAACAATGGTTTTCCATTTCTTGTAGTGTCTCCGAAATTTTACACACCGTTGAAAAATCGTATACATCAGTTACAAATTACTGGACCAAATATGTTCCTATAAATTCAAGTTGTTTGAATAAATATTTTGCTTTTGACATCGTTTCAACCATATTAAACCATAATTGCATGATTGGACGCTGTCCCGTTTGGATGGCCAACGTTGCTTTTTTGTCAATTTTTCAAGCATAATTTTTGCGGTTTTCGCTTAAAATTTTCATTGTCATAAGCGATACGTAATATATCAGAAAATGGCGATAACTGATTTATTTGTGATATATCTAATTTTCTATCAGCTTTGAATCGTTTAATAAAGAAAATAATCATTTCAATCAGATCTTTTTAAGTAAAAGTTTTTGGCAATTTTACCTTGGTCCGTTTGCACTTTCGGTGACCGCTAATGACCGAGAAGTTTACACTAATAAGAAGTTCAAACAATAAAAACCAATCTATTCTAACTTGGATTTTCAAAATAGATATTTTGATATATAATAAGCATGTCTTGAACCATTTATTTTGATTAAAACACCAATGTCCACGAACTTTTTGGACAGCCCTCGTATATTTAACAAGGATTAATTGTCATGCAATGCATTTTTCAAAGTACTGTAAACATTTGAAAACAATCACACAAAAGTTATAATGAAAAGGACGAAATTGATTGCCCTTCATCCTTGCACCAAAGGGGACACTTTAAATGATTAAAATTCAAACTTCTTAGGATTTTAAGGACACAGTGAAGTACACTTTGTATAAACCCTTTAAGTGTTACCAAAACGATCGATTATAATTTCAACACTCAATGATCAGGTGCTAAACAGCGCTTTTTTGTAGTCGAGAGTTCGGTTTGATTTTCGTTCCCGGCTCTCGCGTTAAACCTAAGACGCAAACAGGGTCGTCGCTGTTCCTTAGCTAAACACCAGGTTATGAAATTGAAAACATGTTTTTTTATGTTTCAGTCGGAGTTTGCACAGTAAAGAACCTTTATTTCTCAATAGCCCTGAGTACTGAGCGTAAGTCTGAGCATAAGACTTTTACCGGTGGCATTTATGTTGTATTTTGTGTTTAACGGGAAAATTGCAAGTTTAATATGGATTATTTATAAAACTTTATACATCAAAATGCAAAATACATACGAAAAATTTACGTAGTCAGGATTTCCATTTTTTTTAATTTCAAACATTTCCAAAAAAAATTTGCTTTGATACAAAAATAATTTATGTAATTTGCCTTTTGTAAAATTGAAAATCATACAAAAAGATAAATTTAAATGCATCTTCATTGTAAAGAAACAGACATCATAAGCTCTATAATTTAAATACACAAACACACTCTCTCACACACATTCACCCTCACGCACACACAAGAAAATAATTGCTTACCTTAAGTCTTCTTGAGAAGTGCATACCGAAAAATGAAATAAAATTATTTTACTACAAAATAACTAGGAAAAACAAACATCGCTGAAAAAAAAGGACACGCTGTGTGTCTCTGAAAAATCCCAGATTTTAAATACACTGACAGGGCATTTAGAAAAATCAAGATAGAGCCTATTATTTTCGAGTTCTTGGAAAAAAGCATATTCAAATGCAAATAAATGTTGGTTGAAACGCATCCTAATTTTATTGGTTAAAAAAAGTATTGTATAACCTGGTATAATATTTCCTACTTCACGATGGTTTTCATAAATAATGTATCAATCTGCTTAACGTTACATTTAATACATGCTCACTTAAAAGACATTGTTGAAGGAGACATTGTCTTCTTTTCAACATGTAATGATAAAAAATTAAACATTAAGAAATAAATCTAACTTTGATTGAAACAGTTTACGCGTTTCTATAGAGTGCTTCTTGTCTCTAAAGCGTAAATTGTACTAAACCAGGTTATATCAGAATAGCGTTTGTAGATATTAAATTTATTCCTTCAGAAAAATCAAATTGATGTTGTCATGAGACAGTGATACCCGCTAACAAGTGTTTGTCTCTAACTGTCTCCCACTTTTGCTAAGCGAGGGGACATAAATAATAAATAAATTTCGTCTGTTCGCCTGTCTATCTGTCCGTTTGTCACTCTTTTGAATAAGAAGAGATAGGACTTTCATATTTCATATGTGTATTGCCTTTGACAAGACCTTTCTAAACGCACAATGATTTTTGAAACCATAAACTTGACCTTGTATTTTGACCTACTTTTCAAAACTTTTAACATTACTTGAAAGATTGGCAAAAACTTTTGAATGCGACGAAATACGACTTCCATACTAAGAACATGTTTTACCTGTGACAATTCCTTTTTATGTACACTTTGATTTGTGACCCGTGACCTTGAGGTTTGACATAAAACTTTGATCTTTGTCATAACGTCTGGATGAGAATGATAGTCCAGAGATTGGGCTTTCATTTTGACATGTGTATTACCCGTGACAAGATATTCCGAGCATCCTTTGATTTCTGACCCCTTGATCATGTTTAACTTTATCCAAAAAAAATCAACTTGGTGATAACTTTTGAATAACATTTCATAGGGATATAATATTTGACCCAATATGTCATAAATAATGACATCTTAACCAGGAAGACACCGAAAGGGACGTCAATTTTTTGGCTTTGCTTGTTATACTCTCATTCTTATTTGTATGAGCAAGGAAGAAGCCACAGACTTGTATAATTTTATAATAAAAATATAATTAATGATTTTGTGGATAATGTTAAGTTTCTACTCAGTATAAGGCCTCTTAAAACAAGTATTACATGCAAAGAATTTAATGCATTTGAATTTTAAATATTTAAGAAATTTAATTCTGTGAATATGCAGAATCCAATATATACGAGGGTTGTTCGAAAACTTCAACTTCTGTCATATCTTTTTTATATAACGACATACGTTATTTGAATTTGATAGAAAAATTTAACAATAAATCCAAATGATTTATATCATTTTTTATTAAATATCACGCTTTATTAAAAAATTATCCAGATTTTAAATATTCAATAGTCGGATCGCGTACGTTACAAAGAAAACACTATATAAAGTCTGAAGTCATATTCTCTGTAAAATGGAGCATAAACGACAAACAGCATAAAAATTGAAATAAAGAATTGTTACATCTATTTCTATTCCATATCATGACTTAATATTTTGCTTTGCTATATATAGGATCTCACATGATTTGTAGTTGGACATGATTTTTATCCAACGAGTTGGGTACAAATCATATCCAACTACAAATCATGTGAGATTCTTTTTACCCCATATTTAACATTTTGTTTTATAAACCACAATCAATATTTTACACTGTTTTTATATAGGACTACACTTTATTTTACTTCATATTACGCTTACGCAAAACCCATTGTTAAGTCAAAACTGTGGGATACGAAAACGATATCACATGAGCTATATCAACGAGATAAAGGTGTACACATGGGATAAAAAAGAAATCAACTTGAGAAGATAGGTAGTTCTTATTCAAAACGACAAAAAACGATGGCGTTCTAGGACGTCTTGGAGCAGCAGATAGCGATGCAATTTTGCATTTAACTCAGGTAAATCCTGAATAAAATCATGTTGGAGGAATCAAAAAAATATGTCACAAGCAAGTTGTGCATGTGTGTACAGATAGTATTTGAGTGACAGAAGCTCTGTATCGGATGAGGACAATCTATGAAGTAAAGGTTTAACTGTAAACATCTTACCAAAAACTTTTTTTTTAAAAAAATGGAACGTCAAGGAAAGACACACGAGATGCTTATCCCGTGGAAGCAGAGTTGAGTTATGAAAAAAAAAAATAACCCTAAACAAAGGGATTTATACAAAGAGAGCAATTCTTAAAGAATAAATGTCAAGTATAAGAAAAAGGATTTAATGAGTGTGCGTTGGATTATACTATACTGTGTGAAATGTATAGGGATAGTATTTTTTAAAAGAAATTCTTGACGCTATGTTTGATGATTCATTGCTGTTAAGTATAATCCGCGGGTACAAAACATGTTCATTATAAATAAAGTAAATTGATTGATGTTCAATAAAATGGAATGAAACTTCACGCATCGATAAAACTAATATTTTTACATATTTTATTGTGCTTACTTTAAATTTCTAGTGAGTAAAATAACGAAGAATGACATCCTCCACGAACTTTTCAAATAACCCTCGTATATGGTTGTTCAAAATCATTTTGGTTCTTCGGAATATTAAAAATATTCATACACCTGTAATTGACATATGCTTTTGAAGAATTTCTTCTTTAGAAAGGGGACTTTGAGTAAAAGTTAGATTACAATGTACCACGTGTAGAATTAGTTCCAAAATCTCCTTCAATACACTTGAAATAATGAGCCTTACGAACGAAGACACTGTTGTTACCTGCTTTGTCAGCAGAGACCAGTGCATACATGTACTGATCATGTTATGTATCTGATTCTTTTTTTCACTTCTGGATTATTGAATACAGAAGGATAAATGGTTTTTATATTCCCCTCAGTCTTTGAATACGCGATTTTAGCATGGGTTTGATACATTTTATCCATTCTGACATTGTGTCAACGTCTTCTTAGTCATATCTGGTCCATCGTCTGGCGTATAAATCTTCAACAGAATCCATAATATTTATGAAATTCCGACACAAGTTGAAGGATCGGGGTTCCCTATATTTAGGACCTTTAGAAAAGTAATCTAAGGTCCTCATTATCAGCTATATCTTCGTCACCTGTAATTATGTGTCCAGCAGGACTATAGTTATAGGGCGAAGACGAACATGAACACTATGGAGGATTATGATTCAGATATTCGATATCCAGGCCATGTTATTTTTTTTTGTAATTGAAAAGTTTGGAAGCAATAGTCGATGTATATTTGTATGAAATACAAGGTGTAGTCTTTAAAAAGGTTTATGTAATTTATGTAGTAAAGAATAATTCTCTTTTGCGGGTATTTTCCAAATTTCCTATTTCACCATAAATTATCGTAAATTTTAGCTTGCGTGGATAAAAAAAAATTAGAAATACATGTCTACAAAATCTCGTAAAATGAGCAGGTAGAGAAAGGTTAAGTTAATTTATTTGCAGAACTTTAGTGTCAACTGAAGGATATAGTCATTGAACAAGTAAAGCCTAAGATGTATAAACAAAATGAAGACATTTCATAATATGACGAGTTTCTGATTGATAACATTCATGAGGTTTCTGGAGACAAGGGACCTATTAAACGGGCCCCTGATCTTACAACAATCTATTGATTTCCCATCGATACCAATTGCTTATTTTTTGGCATCCATACTAAGAAGATTTTGTTTTTAAAAATCTTAAACAAGAGAAAAAGAAAACAGTTGCTGTGGTTTTCAACTCGACATTGAGATATATCGACAACGTATAATCGATTAAAAGCTGCTTTTTTTTCTTTTAATGCTTTGACTCGATTCATTCCTAGTCAGCTTGAGATGAAAGAAACCATGAAGTCGCATCTGTATAATACTTGGATATTTTAAGGTTATAAGGTTATAAAACTTTGTTGTTAGGCAAAAATTGATTAATGGTTACAGCAAAGCTTTATATTTAACGTTATGACTTAAACATTTCAATTGTCAACTACTCTGATTTTTTTTAGCAATGTACCCTTATCACCAAGTTTTACATATCTCGATTCCATTCGCAAGAGCATGCTATACGTATGAACACTTTCTATAACAATGTAAGTTATTGACAAACAAGTTAATGAAAAAAGAAAATCAACAGTTTCGTTTCAGTTATCATTTCATATATTCTATGGTTGAAACAATGACCTTGTCAGCGAATACGTTCTATCATTGAGTCAAATGCTGACTGGCCTCTTTCATAGGAGGACTGTTCAATAAATAATGTCCTCGATGCTCAGAAATAAGCAAAAAAACGCTTTTCAATAATTAAGTCTTAATAATTTAATTTGAAAACCAATGTCGATAATTTTTTTTATCCAACTTCTGATAGTTTTTAAAACTCATTTTTGGGTATAACCCTTAGTATAGTGGAAAATGGCAGATCTTATGATTTCCAGGACTAGTTTCTTCGTTCTAAAAGGTGTTTTTTCAAGTTTGGAAAATGAAACAAGTCAAAAGGCAAAAGATCTGTCGAATATTGTTAGTGTGAACAAAATTCCCTTTTCTGTTTATCTCATAAACTCCTTTACACTTCAGGGTGTGCGGGTTTGGACGCTGTCATGAAGAAAATTAATGTAGTGGATTCCTGATTCTGGTTCCTTCCTCTCATTAACCTTTCACTTTTATTTTGCAAAAAATTGCTTTCTAGACTCTTCCAGAAATTAAATTGCCTCCCCAAATACGACAGTAACAAGACCACTAATATCTAAGAAAATTGCATACAAAACTGTCTTTGTGCTCTTGCAATTCTTTGCTCTTCTCAGACCTTTGCTGTTTTTGTCAAGTACATCTTATTGTAAATTTTGTTTCGAGGATTTTAAGCAATAGATTCAAATTTCATTATCTGTTTGAATTTCAAAAAAAATTTGGATAACTACAATTTTTCATTTTTTATAATAATTGTTTAGATATTCTTACACGCTGTCGTTTTCATTCATTTTTCAAAACATGGGGTGACCTTTGAGTACTAAGCTGTTTTACTTTCAAACGTTTCTTTAAAACAGTGTGAACTACCCCCGAAATGATGTCTATCAAATTTGCTATGTGTCTTAATGTCAATCATACATCATCAGTGATTATTTGTTGAAAACTGGCAAACAGTACATGAGTTGTTATAATTTTTGTTAGCAAGGACTGTGCCAATTTTTGATGCCCATTATATAATTTTTTATCTCTTAGATCTACCTGCTCATTTGACTATAAAACAGACATTAGTTGTCGTAAATGTTACATATTTCAGTGAATCTTAAAGAGTTTTACAGCATCTTGAATGAAGCGTTTAATTTCACTCTTGTTTACTGATTCTTTACCATTCATTTTACATGCAGTGTCTCGAAAAGTCTTTGTTTCCAAGCTTCTTACAATGAAACTATGTGATGAAAAGTGGTCAAATTCATTAAAAAAGATTCAATAATGCGAAAAAGTCAAGGTTAATGTCATATGATATCTGTATTGTATGTCATACAGTTCAGGACATTATTTATTGAACAGCCCTCGTACTAATTGTTAGGCAGTGAATAGCAACTGAATTTTCTCGTTATTTCCTGATCACGACAAGGACCAGAAGGCGGGTGTTATTGGTAGGCAGGGAATGATCTCTCCTCCATGACTCCCGATTCCACATCTGATGTTTTTGATGTCCGTACACTGTATTTGCTCTCCTTTGGATTTGTTTTGTTGGAATGGACTTTTGAGCTTGAATACTGTTTGTTATCTCCATATATTGCATTCAATATCTTTTTTAAAAAGAAAAAAACCCAGAATCATTTTGTTCCTCCAAAGAAAAATTAATGAATGTGATCTTTTTATTTATTTGTGAATGAATAACTTTGTAAATCAGCACAAAATACACAAAGAATATTTTGTAAGGAAAAATACTAGGAAAAATACTTTACAAATTAAATCACATTTAACTTAAAATTGTATAAAATGTCCGCTTGCCAGAGTTATTTTTCTTTATCTCCCTAGACTAAAACACGTAGAAACAAATTTCCGAAGTAAGTAAGAAATTCTAAAGTAAATGATTAAAACGGACAAATCAGTGGTAGATTATTTAAGTGCGGAAATGACAATTTAAAGAAAAAAAATTGGATAGGAAAACCCCAAAGATGTTTTTCCAAAATTAACCCCAATCCAATTCATCATTTTGTTCTGGTATAAGTGGAAAAAATTATGCCAAAAAATAGACCTTTTGTAAAATGAAAAGTTATACGACACCTTGGAAATTTCTAAAATTACATCAAATGTACATAAGTCTGGATTTTCATGTGAAAGCAAGGCCGATAAAAGTATACTGGTACAATATCTATCACTTGGGAAAAAATAAAGATTGCTTTCCATGTTCAATTTAAACATTGGCCTACGTGTAATAAAGTCTCTAGGGCCATCCGAAATCCCTCAAACGGATTATAATAAAACAACATTTATCAAAATGTCTTTCAATCAATTAATTTACTTTTCGAAATTTAACAAGTACCAGGGCTCCTCAGAAGGTACCCCTTCCCTCTTAAAAAGTGCTTATATCTACAAATAAGTGAATGATTCAAGGTCATTAACCTTGTAAAAATAAACATTTATTTTAAAGATACAATGACCTTATTAATTAAGAAACATAGTTTATGTTTTATTAATTCTTACTTGTTGATTGTTGTTTATTTCACAAATGTAAAAATTCATTATTTTTTGCCTACGGATTTTTCCGTTTGCCTGATTATGACATAAAACATTCGAGATCAGTAACGGATTAGCTTGGGAAACTTACTCTTTAGAGCAACGTGGTCCCACCTTTGATAATTTTAGGAACCTTTTTGTTATTAATCTTTAAATTTGTATTATATTGTTTCTTGAGATTTAAAGCATTATTTCATAAATGTATATCGGTTGTCACAATAAAAGCATAGAAATATATCCCTTTGCTTTACCTTTTGTTTTTAAAAAAAACAAAGAGAACATGCAAATACGATGACCGGAAATACTTATATGGTTATCTAAATTCATAGCTTTATGATAAACGTGAAGACTTTAAATTTTCAATCGTCAACTTTCCTTACTTATGCAGGAATGAACCTTTGTCATCTAAATACGTTTACATTTCTCAGTTGTTTCTATAAGGAAAAGACAGCATGTTTTACGTATGAACAATTTCTAAAACGAGGTATGTTATTGACAAACAAGTTGATAAAACAAGAATATCAGCAGTCTCAGTATCCTGTATTACGTACACATACAGGGTGTTCAGTTATTTTTTCCCTCGTAACTCCTCTGAAAATGAATCTTTTCTTGACTAATTTGAAAAACAACAACAAATAGTTTAGGTTAAGTGCTTTCGTTACAAAATCGCATTTTTATATCAAGAATCATACTTTTTTAATGACGTAATTAATAACACAATATCAATTAAATTCTACATCGACAAAAACATATAAATATTTATGTATATAATTGTCACGTACAATGTGTTGCATAGTTATTAGGGTGGGGATGGGAAGGGAAAATGTATGTCATTGAGACCTTGTAACGAACTTCGCAATGGCCAAACACACGCCTGGAACGCTGTTTATAGTAAGCGCCATATCACTCATGCATGCATCACTTGAATATGTCGAATACAATTTTTAAAACAAGGAGAAGTAGAGATAATCAAGTTGATAAAACAAGAATATCATCAGTCTTGTTTAAAGACATCATTTCATATGGTCGATTAAATGACATTTCAGCAAATAGAATTTATAATTGAGACAAAATGCTGACTGACGTTTATCATACTAAATTGTTAGACCATTATTTTAACACGTCATAGTCGACGGAATTTTCTGTCATTTTCTGATCATGACAAGGACACGTTTTGTACACAGCAGGTGTGACCGGTCGACAGGGAATGCCCACTCCTCCATGGTACGTAATCCCACATCTGAAGTGTTGGAGGTCCGTGTTCGCTCCAGTCCTTTTTTTGTAATATTAAATGGACTCTTGAGCTCAAATACTGATCGTTATCTCCACATATTTCATATAGTTCAGATAAAATCTACACAAAACATTCAGGCCCAATGCTCAAAGTTATTTATCTTGCGATCACATGTGTCATACATTTTACATAGACAGGTCATACCTTTATACTTCTACGCCTACTCGGAACTCCCGGACTGTGGCAGAATACCGGTGATAATCGGTGGTAATCCCTGGTGTAAGCGATGCCCCAACATCGGTTCACATTGGCCTAGTAGTCTTAATAATCTTAAATCTTAAATTAAAAAGCCAGTCTGACAGCCGTAATGACTATGCAATAAGAATGAGCCTATATTGCAAACTATGGTACACCATAACCAGAAATGGTATATATTTACCGAACAGTGAGCAGGTAGGTGAGGTTCGGTGAGGGGGAGAGGATAATTTTTCCTCTGCAGTGTATAGTTTTTGTTATACCAAAGATGTGGCGAGGGGTATATATATGCATGCAGTTAGTTAAACATACACGCAGGACAATTTTTTTCTAAAGGTCTATTTATTACTCTTAATTTACCAATAGCTCATAAATTATATAACAGGCATGCATATGTACAGATAGTGAACCTTGGTACTCCGTAAATCAATTTAACGTGAATACACTAAGTTGCGAAAATCAATTCAAATTTCTCTTGTAAACACTTTGACTTGTTTTTCCAATACTTGGATCTCAAATCAACCAATAGAGCCAATCCCTAGTCCCGAACCAGGCGATTATACACTTACTATTTTGAAAATTTATGCATACTCTCCTGAAAATTCACCAACTGATCTGGGAGCTATTCACCTTCCTTCTGTGTTACACAACTTCTACATCCAGCTGCTTTCCAACTGTAAATGACCACGTGTCTTAATTTTGCATTCACAACTCTATATCTCAAGCATCATGGTGACACCTACATGTTGCACATCTTTTTTTCAGCAAGCACTCTGTATCTCATATTTATTCTAACTTTTTTTCTACATAAAATATAGCATCAAACAGTATATATCTCAGTTTCTTATCAAGTCGGAAACACACCTATGGGTTTTGCTCCTATATATCCAGATACAGAGTGTTTCATGACTTGAGGCAAGATCATTAGGACATGTTCAAGGTCACTGATCACAGGGGTACCGTTCTTTACTGTTTTTCTACAGGTGAAACATTGCAAGTTGACGTCCCTAAAAATTTATGATATTCTTATAATTTGGCTTAGAACATGGACACGTTAGAGGATTATTTTTTAGATTAACACTGTAGAATTACTTTTTATAATTAAAAAGTTTTGAATTATTTGTCGATGAAAATTTGTGAGAAATAAAAGGTTTGAATCTAAATTGTCCTTTATGCAGAATTTTGCAATGTTCTCTAAGCTCTTAAACCTCTTTAGAGAAGCGAGGGTAAATGATTATATAAGAAAAAGGCATTTCCGCTCTAAATTTCATAGAATCATGACATTTACTGCCAGTGGATTTGTCAACTGTATTCCTTTATCTAGAAATTGTTTTACAAAAAACCTATATATCAAACGTGTTGGTTTCAGTTTTGATAACTTAGGACACTATGACGTGCTTAAGATGATGATGTCGTATTACATCTTGCTGTTAAACATTTATTTAAAAAAATATTTAAGATTTTTATAGATCTTGCCAACATCTATATATTGTGAAATTACCAGATCCACACATCCGCACATTCTCTTTACCCTGCAGTCTGACGTCAGTGACGTGATAGACGTAATGTTTGAATTCTCAATGCAGCGATATCAAGTACACATTAGCTTCACATGTCACGACCAGTTTAATTTCATAATAAACAGGTCACAGTCAATGTATCGTGATTAATTTTTAATATTTTTTCGTGTTTGGTAACATAGATTCTCTCTATTTATACAATTTTGAGTGTTTATGTTTTCGTGTAACGTCACAATTGATTTCCCGCACTCGGAAAATGTAAACATGAAGCGTTTATATAATGCTTATTCTAATTTAACGATGTCCTGTGCGATATTGAGGTAAACTTCAACCTGCGATATTTATGCAGTTAATAAAAATACGAAGAAGAACTGACATTTAATCGTAAATTTAGCAATATTTATTTACAATTTTTTTTTCAAATGAGGTTTTTGTCGTTAAAGCTGCATTGATAAATGCAGAAATTATCCTACTGAAAAACAATGTGAAATTGAAACAAATGATTTCAGATAATTTAAACACTATGAATATTCTGAAATATTTGAGTATATAGTGTTATCTAACATATCTATTATTTATGCGTAAAAATTCTCATTATGGACTCCGTAATGGACCCGAAAACATAAAGAATCGAAACTCCGTACAAACAATGTACAGGGCGATATTTGTGAGCGCAATATCTTTTAAATAAGTCAAGAAATCTCATGACAGAACCGTTTTAAAATGTTAAGTAAATATTAAATTAGTAATATAAAAAAAGTATGAAAAAATTCAAACAGGAATTTTTCAGCTCAAATCCCTCTTCTTCCTTAATGAATAATTGCTACAAAAAACTTTGACTTGAGCTCTCGATGTAGGTGCATGTGTCGATATTCTCCTCCTCTCCTCGAAAAGTATATATCGTTAAGAAAAGAAGCAGAAAAGAAAAGCGGTATGTAGTCCATTTGCAATTGAGATGAATATATGTAAATTATATAGCTGACGATCTGTACATGTATGTGTAGAATCTTGATTACAAACCTAAATGTCTAATTAAATATTTACCTTGAAGCATTAAAGTTTACAAATCTAGAAGAAGTTTTCAATGTACGGTATTAAATTTGTACAATTTTATTTCAGGAATCTTGATGGATAGCTTGATACATAGCGAGTTCCAGTAAATGTTCAAGCAAGCCTCTTTCTTTACTCCGTACTTAGACACTGACAGTAGCGAAGGAGAAATTTCAAGAGAACAATATAATCACGAAGTGGTTTAAATCACATGTAGATACTTTAAAATTCCAGGGAACTTTTGGACAATTTGAAATCACAAGATTTTACCAAAATCAACAGCCTTGAACATACGACTTTTCATCTTTATACACAATCATTCCCCTCGATAAATCAAAGTCCAGGCTTTCGATATCATTGACAGCTGCTTTTAAAATAAAATGGAACTTGAAAATAAGCATACCTTGTCATTGGTCATGTGCACAATTATTTTTTGAAAACGCATTCTGATTGCACATGCAAGTACTCTGAAGTCGACATCAAAAAGATGTTTCTGATTGACAATTTCTATGTTGTTTTTGGAGACCAGGTCTTCAAATAATCTATTGGAATGGGTACCAATTGCGCCCTGTTATTAGCAGACCTATTTTTGAATTCATATTCAGTCATGGCTATATTAAACATGATTCCTTAGATTTCTTTACCTTGCAGTATTAATAACAGATTGAGGGTGTTGTAGCATTTTGTATCTAGCAATGGAATTTCGAAAACGATAGATTTTCAGTCCATTAGCAATAATCCTGGAAAAATATCAACATCAAGTGATAATACTTTGTCATTTCATTAATATACTGCTTTAACAAAGCAATACAGGATAAGAGATGCAATTTTCGAAGAAAAAAACAACTTGTAGATGCCTAATTTTTATACTAATAGACCATGTACTGCATATTTTTACAAAGAACTATATATACTGACACGCAAAAGAAACGCAAACCTTACTTTAAGTAGAATTAATTATATATAGTAAAGAATTTCTTATCTAAAAAGTATGGATATCTTCAGTTTTGTAAATATCGTTAATTTAACGGATGAATGACTTTTATACCATAACCGGAAGTCAAGTTTGAGTCTGCTTAACAGAAATAAAAAAATGCATGTTTAGCAAAACAATTAGAAATATTTTGAAGTTTAAATGATTTGTAACTGTTCATCATAAGTAATACAGCAATATTTTAAAAAAAATAAATCCTCCTCCCGTTTCCTGTAGCGATGCTAAGGCTTTCCGAAAATAACTTTAGTACGCATTTTCATTGCTGTCGCGGGAAAATATCAAAATAACGGTGATGGAGAGTTGCTGATGCAAAGATCCACTATATTACGCCTCAACAGGATCTTACGCATCATGAGCATTAATGACAGTACTTAATTATCTGAAAAACAGGCATTTAAAAATGGCAAAGAATAATTCCTTCAATCAGATCTCGATATTGATGAACCTATTGTATCGTAGAAATTAAACTGCAATTTTTCTGTAGGGCAGTTTTCATTGAATGGCTGAGTGGGAGTGTTTTTACAGTCATATGTTACTTTCTAAAGTTAAAAGACAATCATTTAACATTTTTATCAAATTTCTGTTGTTTTGAAAGGTGAGTTTAGCCTTGATATATTCATTTTTGAAAATCATGAGATAAAAGAAAATCAAGCAATTATGGATTACTGCTTGTTGCGTTTCTTTTGCGTGTCAGTATACTTTAACTTAACCTCAGAATGAGTCATGACTATATGAAACATGATTACTTAGAACATATACATGCACACATTATTGCAAATACATTTTTTGTTACTAGTAGATTATGTAAAAAGTCTAACACAAAGTATTCTGAATGGTAAAAAATTGTTTTCAACAAAAAAGAATGACAATTTTCATGTATTGCCGATTCCTTTCTGGAAGACTCAAACCTGTAGCTCATATCGTCATCTTCTCCGCCCCAATTTATAAACGCGTTTGACCAACCATTGACCATTTCAAATTCCTTCTTCCTCCATGCAGACACACCTCCAATTAATTTTTCATATGGAAGGCTATAAAATATAAAAATATACGTTTCACTGTTATCTTCAAATTTTAAAAATGATCATTTTCATGAGTTGAAATGAAGATAACGAGACTTCATATTTGGTATACATACAGCACTTATTAAGTTCTTTTAAAAGGCACCATAGTCAATGACCTTGTGACCTTGACTGTGGCCTTTACTCTTAATATAGCTTTTTTGACTGCAAACTTTAACCTTCCCCATATCTTTTGAACGAAGAAAGATATAGACTTAATATTTAGCGTGCATACTTCACTAATAAAGCGCTTTCACATGACACAATGACGTTGTGACCTTGACTGTGTCTTATATGCTAAAAATAGCTTTTTAGCTCACCTGAGCCGAAGGCTCAAGTGAGCTTTTCTGATCAGATTTTGTCCGGCGTCCGTCTGTCCGTCTGTCTAGCTGTCCGTCTGTCTGTCTGTCCGTCTGTCCGTTAACTTTTCATATTTTCGACTTCTTCTCAAGAACCGCTGGGCCAACTTCAACCAAACTTGCTACAAAGCATCCTGGGATAAAGGAGATTCAAGTTTGTTCTAATGAAGGGCCACGCCCTCATTCAAGGGGAGATAATTTGGAATTAATGAAAATTTAGTGGTATGTTTTAAAAATCTTCTTCTCAAGAACCACTCTGCCAGGAAAGATTAAACTTATGGGGAAACATCCTCAGGTAGTGTAGATCCAAGTTTGTTCAAATCATGACCCCCGGGGGTAGGGCGGGGCCACAATGGCCGACCAAAATTTTACATAGAAATATATAGGAAAATTCTTTAAAAATCTTCTTCTCAAGAATAACAAAGTCATAATTGATCATATTTATATGGAAGCATCCTCAGGTACTGTAGATTCAAGTTTGCTCAAATCATGACCCCCGGGGGTAGGGCGGGGTCACAATGGCCGACCAAAGTTTAACATAGAAATATATAGGAAAATTCTTTAAAAATCTTCTTCTCAAGAATAGTAAAACCATTACTGGTCAAAGGTTTACTTTTGGATTTAAAATTTTCAATAATAAACCAATTTCTACTTTATTCCTAGCCACAGTACAGCGATGTGGCCCATGGGCCTCTTGTTTGAACCTTCACCCTAACTTTTGAACCATGAAATATAGAGACGTGACCTTTATGCTTTATGCAGTCTCGTTTAAAGTGTCATTTCTTAAGTTCTATGGTCGATGCAATGGCCTTGTGAATACACAATTTATCATTGATTCAAATGCTAACTGACGTTTTTCATACTAATTGTTAGGCTTATTTTCACACTGAATCGTCCCCGATTTTTTTCCGATCTTTCCCGATCAGGACAAGGAGCTCATCGGGGAGGGGGTTTGACCTGATTGCATTAGACGCTCACTCCTTCATTGCATCCAATCCTACCTCTGATGTTGCGAAGATCTATTTTTACTCTGCTTCTATTTTGTATTGTTTAATGGACTTTACAGCTTGAAGCTTGAATACTGTTCGTTGCAAGTTTTCATTTTTTGATGAGTGCAAATAAAGGCTTATATACATGTACATAGTGGAGAAAATTGGGAAAACAGAACAAGAATTTTTTTTATTGTTCATGAAATATTTTAGGTTCAGTCTTGAAAACTGTTTGAAAATTATGTAATGAATTCATTGCCTCAGTGGCATGAAAAGTGAAACTTTTTGTGATATATGTTTTAAACATAATAATAAATTGTGGGGAATAGTGCCTTATCCTTGTCAAAATGACACTTGGCATAGCCAGATACTCTAAAAACTAAACGGTTTTTTTGAATATTTGGTAATTTCTGTTTAATTTCATCAACTGAAAATTGAAATTATTGTTTGTTCATTTTTAAGCATTGTATTTTTGAAAACTTAAATTTTAAAATAAATTTTAACTTCATAAACTTACCTGTAGTTGAATTTATCTATTGCTCTAGATAGATGCATGGGACTTCTTATGCATCCATATAAAATATTATCATTTTCTGGAATAAGATCGACGTTTTGAAAAACAAAACAGTTATGGTTGCGCTTGGCTGCCTCGGTATATCCGACATTGTATAGCTTCCCTTTATTAAACCCTCTGTTATCAGCCTTATTATTAATTCATTATAACGAATTTAAACATAACGAATTTAGAATCCATTCAAACGAATTAAACTCTTTGAATTCGTTATAACGAATTCAAGAAATCTCTTACAACAAATTTAATTCGTTATAAAGATTTAAAAGTTAAAAGAATTCAACCATTCATACAAAATACTCTAGTCATAAAAATAGTTATTATGTCAAGCATGGGCTTTCGTACATAATCGTGATTATTATTCGTGGAATCATTATTTCTGTTTAATTCGCTGGCAGGAAAATAAGCACATTTCTTGGATATCAATTTCGTGTCTTAAAAGCATTTTTTGACGCTGTTTAGAATATTTATACATTTTACAGCGTATATAGCATAAATAAATACCACGAAGACTTTCAACACTCACGTATTTGATATTACAAATTGTCCAAACTAAGGAGGCTATTGAACAGCTGTTGAAAGTAAAGAGTAAGTTATTTATAGAAAGCCTATTAAATAACATTAAATAAATTTTCTTCAATTTAAATAACTTCTAATCTTCAGAGAAAGAGCTATACATTTTGTCTTTTTGTACTTTCTAGTATTTTCACAAAAATCCCTGCAAAATACGATAGTTGATCAAAAAGTTCTATCTAATCGGATTTCACTCCGAATAATTTTTTTTAGTAAATTTGATTCAAGGGGGCGTTAGGTTATTGATTCCCGGTCCATAAAAATTCTACGAAATATGTTTAAGAAGTAAGGTAGATGTTTTAAAGTAATGTTTCTAATGAATCTTCTTTTTAAAGTTTTAAAATTATAATTGCTATATTTTAATTGATTTTCCTTCAATTTTGAATATGTGTCAAAGCACAAAATTTTCTTAGAAATCGGAATTTTTCTATTGCTTTTTTAAAAAGGTTTTTGTAGCTTAACAAGTGCAATTGAACAAGATCAGGCGTATCTTGACCAAAGATATAAAACACCAACTCATCTGTACACGAACTCACCTGCTCTACAACGTAAACAGTATATTCAATTTGCTGACGGTATAAAATAGGATGGATATTGTTCAAAAATACAGAAAGCTGGGCCTCCCTGTTTCGAAATGGAACAATTATAGCCACATTTAGCAAAAGAGTACAGTTTGGCTTGTAGTGTCCCCCACTGCTGAGCCATAAATATTTTTGGGCTACCTCCATATATGAAACAGGGGTGATATTTGGATTAACGAGGCTAGGGGGTGGCAGCCATTTTTAGACTATTTCAATCTTCTTTAAAAGGAGAGCTCCATATAAAGATATCCGAAACTATAAAATTTTAAAACTAAAATATATGAATTTTTTCTTTGCCAAATGATAGTTGACAGCTAAATATACCATATCTAAAAAAATAAGTTAAATCTGGTGGTTAATTTAAGATTAAATTGTTGACCCGCCAGCCTCCTTAATTCTTCCTACTGAAAAAAAAAAGATATCAAAGTTATGTTATTAAATTTACGATTCTCATTATCTTATCTCATTCATGTGTCTATAAAATTGACATGTTACATATTATATGCGAAATTTGTGTCAAAATAAACTTTCAAAACACGTTTTTCGTTTAATTGTAGGAATTATCAACATTTAATCTACAACTTTACTTAATAACAATAAATAAAAGTAGGTAAATGTATTAACGATGAACTAATTTGTTTTCTAAGTCGGGGTCATCACAATCTCTGCTATCTCCATTCGATAATGAGGACTCCCCCTTTTTTTACTGACTTTATACATAGTCAGCGCATGTTTGTCTATTGTTATCCTTTAATCAGAAGTTGTATATTTGCAATAGTATGCTGACACGCAAAAGAAACGCAACACCCTACTTTAGGGGGAAATAGTTCTGTATAATAATTAATTTCTTATATAAAAAATATCGATATGTTCAATTTTGTAAATATCAGTAATTTCACGGTTAAACGACTTTCATACCATCACCGGAATCAAGTTTGAGTCTGCGAAACAGAAATAAAAAATTGCACGTTTAACAAAGCAATTGGCAAAATTTTGGGGCTTTAAGGGTTTATAACTGTTCATCATAAGAAATGCAGCAATATTTCAAGAAATAAAGTCTCCTTTCTTTTCCCCTAGCGATGCTTAGGCGTCCTGAAAATGACTTAAGTACGCATTTTCATTACTGTCGCGGGAAAATATCAAAATAAAGGTGATGGAGAGTTACTGATGCAAAGATCCACTACATTACGCCTCAACAGGCTCTTACTTATATGCATTAATGACAGTACTTGGACCGGAAGTCCAAGGTTACTACAATGCGCTAGGTTAGAGAAAAATTCGACCTTATCGTCTGAAAAACAGGCATTTAAAAATGGCAAAGAATAATTCCTTCAATCAGATCTCTTTATTGATGATCCTATTGTACCGTAGAAATTAAGCTGCAATTGTTGTGCAGGGCATTCTTGCACATTTTAATTGAATGGGTGGAAGGGTGGGTGTTATCAGTCATATGTTAATTTCTAAGTTAAAAGATAATCATTTTAATTTTTTTTATCAAATCTCTGATGTTTTGAAAGGTGAGTTTAGCCTTACTGTATTTATTTTTGAAAATCATTAGATAAAAAAAATCAAACGATTGTAAAAATTGGATGTCAAATTGTTACAATTCTATAGTAAAATTAGGTTTAAAAGCAACAATAACGACATAAAAAGACCCAAAACACAGCGTTAAGTGCAGACATCCTTTTTTGAAAACTCAAAATCCTATTTTTTAATATTGGAAATTCAAAATATTTCAAAGGCACATGTATTATATATAAAACACAATTGTCTGGTATCTTGCACAAATGCCTGGTAAAATACCTAATTTTTTGGAGTTTACATGTTTAAGTAGCAATATTAAAATGACAAAATCTTAGAAAAAAAAGTAAAAACGTATCGTTTGTCCATTTCTATATACAATCACAGACTGGAAAAGAGAAAAACATTTTAAAATATCTGATATACAGAAAAAACTAATTTTGCAAGGTCCGGGTTGTATTCTTTATGAGCAAAATTATAAATCAGATAGACATAATAATGTGGAATGTTGTGCATTCCTGGAGAAATGGAAAGCGAATAAGTCTAGAACCTATAGACGTACACTGTACAGGCAGAATTGTCGATAAAAATCTTTAAAAAAAAAAGGACGTCAATTACCTAGTATTGTTGGACCCTAGATAAAAATATTTTTTAATTCTTAATTGAACTTACCAAGCAGAGGGGAATACGCTGTGCAGCTGAAGTCCAATACGAACAGAAAAACAAACCAATACGTTGCACAAAGCAATAAAACAAGGTTAATAAAAATATGTTGTCTAAAACGTCTTAATCTGTTCCACTTAAGGACTCTGTACATATTCTGAAATAAAAAAAAATAAATAAAAGAAATTTCCTTTTTTTTAGAAGAGACTCTCTCTCTCTCCCTCTCATTCTTTCTCTTTGTCTTTCTCTTCATTCATATGTCGACTTGATTCAGCTCCAAGTATGAGGGGGAAAATACCACAGATTTAAGCACATTTGCTTGATATGTTAAAATAGCCATAGTACATTTCTGAATAAATTCTACTCATGTGGATACAAAAATGAATCTGTCTATGATGGTGCGCAATTAAAAATCAAACATCCTTTTAAGTACAGCTATTTATAAGAACCAGGCAGAAATGAAAATAAGTGATTCATGATAGTGATAGATTTTTCAAAAACTATCATATTTACATTAAGATACATTAAACTAAATACTTAATCACAGTTATAAATGGATTTCATGCATAGTTGATTAAAAAATGAATTCAATATATACTGAAACAGTCAACAATATCCATTGAAAGGTGTCTGTACGTGCAGGTGATTTTTTAAGAAGGCCCGCACTCTCCTTGAATGTGAATTATAAGATATTGAACATCTA
>PRKT01000022.1:2369150-2478768 GCA_003671525.1 Saccostrea glomerata
GAATTTTATGAAATGACCTATGTTAAATTGAAATTCAGTACCTTTAATAAATCCTATATAATTTTATCCTTATGGTAATCATTTATCATTTTGTATGTACTTCTCAGGAAAAAAAGATTTATTTATGGTACTATCATCAAAAAAGCTCTGTTCCTGTGTTCAATAATAGCTAAATTCACATTTTTTTCAATTTTTTGCTTGGTTGCCATGTGCATTTACATGGTGCATTGTTTCCATGGCAACAAAGGCTGGCCTAAAAAATTATGTTGTCCAATGATGTTCCCTTGGCCCATGAAGCAACATATTAAAATTTTGTAAAAATCTGAATTGGTCATGAATCACTCCCTGCCTGGTTCTTACAAATAGCTGTACTTAATATCAGCTTTGGAATGCTTGTTTGTAAAATCAGTTTTAACAAAATAATTTACATACAAAAGGGCGCATTTATAAATTAAAAATTCTCTTAGTATGAACTTTTGAGTACTTTTTTGTGCGATCAGAATGTTTTTAACAAATGATCTTACAAACGACGAGGAAAGTTTATTCACGAATTCCTTTTTTATTGCACAATCAGCTGTCTAATCATATATAGTGGGATAGTTATATACAACGTTTAGAAATTGGTCGACATTTTTAACGTTGATGTTAGTAAAATAGTGTGATTAAGGAATCTTAACTTTCTTCCTAACTGAAATCTATGAACATTTTTTTAAACATATATAAATTGAATGGGGGTAATGCAGGGTAAATTTTTGTATTGATGATATGCTATATTTCAGAAAGTGTTCTCTAATAATTGAGTTCATCAGTTAAACACATTTCAAATAAATATGTTACCAAAATTTCATTTGATTTTGACTATTAGTTCAAGATATATTGAAATCCAGTTTACCTTACCCCCTAAAATGAATATAAAAACTCTCAATATCTCCCTTGAGTGTCTATTACAACCTTGATTCTCCTCTGCATGTATTTCATTCAATTAAAGTGCATTGATCTTTCTGATATTTTCGGGTATATAATTCGTGTATAATAATTATATATCTATTCAATCCATCCTTCTGACCAGCTTCTAGCTGGTCGATATTAGCTTGGGTATAACGATGTCTTCAAACCCTATCATCAAATTACATGTAGACCTACACACAGATTTCCGATTGGAGAAAAAAAGGGATTGGTAAATGTAAATATATTAACAAACTAGAGCAAAACTCTTTGCAAAGCAACGAGTAGGTCATCCATACTGTTTGACCGGAATGACGTCTCTTATGATTTAAATCTTCCAAATCCTTGTGATAATTGCAAAATTAAGCCATTTTTGCTACTTCCTATCGATCAGAATGGAAAATAAAGTTTTATGCTTCCAGTGACAAATATTTCCAAAAAACGTATCAAGAACGACAAAAATATGCATTTTCTTACTACTCCCAGTTTGGCCGGAAGTGACTTCACAGGACGTATTTTGTTGATCTCAATAGATTTTACTAAATATTTTGAACAACTTTGCTTCTTTGATATATAACAAATTCTCAATACTTCTTGAGATATCTGGAAAACACTTTCGGTCCCTCTAGATTTCTTAATTTAGGGGTCAGTCCTTTTCTTGAGATATCATTTGAAATATGTTGTCATTCTGCACAAACTGTGTTCTTTATATTTTAACAAAATAATTTGAGTTTAGAAGAAAAAAACAAAAATATTTGTAAATTTTCGCTCTTGTAGGCGTTCTAATTTTATTCCCCTATAGAGCGCCATTTTGAATTGAGAAATCAAAAAACAAAAACCGATGTGCACAATTCTTTCATATAAAATCGATAGAATTTCTGATCTAGCCTTTGCCTTCTCCGAGCCTTTGTCTGAAAATGAAAGCCTACGAATTTTCGGTTAAAGGGTAATAACTCAAAAGCGGAAGTGAATTTTTGAAATGTTAGACAACATTCAGATAGAATTTAGTAACATCTATAATCTCTCAAAATTTGAGCGAAATTTATTGAGAAATGAGTGAGATATGAGGCTTCAAAGTTGGCGTCTAGGAAGTAGAAGGAAAAAAAAAGAATAATGATCTTTTCCAACAGTAGAAGGTCTTTCATTGGAAATGGAAGACCTTAAAAAGTCTTTGTAATTTGTAATATTTTCCTGAAGAGAGTATGCTGAATAAAAAGACTTACGATACAAACATTCATGAGTGGAAGTTTCACCGACAACAAGTTGACCAGGTCAGGGGGCTGAATTTAGCAATGTATTTTTCCAGTTTGATAGTGAATGTAATGCTTATGATTGCTTATTGTATCAGAATCAGTTTCAGAAGTAATCCCGCGACGATTACACTAGTGCTGGAATAAAAGTCCTACCTTCATATGATGTTTGTTACGGTCATAGTTGATTGAAAATCGTTCCTGTTTCTATCTGACAAAAGATGAAATGTTCTATGGTGGAAATTTAAAAACATACTGCACCGCAATATATTGTTCCTTTATTTTTCTTTAAGCAAAGCAATAAGAAGAATGTCAGCCGTACAATCATAGTTCTTTTTTGGTTTCTAGTGGAACATATCAATATTCCTCATGCGCATTCTATATTGATAGCATTTTTTGAACTGTTCTCAGCTTGATTTCCAAAACGTTAATAGAAAACTAACAACTAAGTTCTATGATAAACATGATGACTCCAACTTTCCAATTGTAAACTTCCCCTACTATGCAGAATTATACATTCATCACCTGCATATGGAGTTAATATTTCTTAGTTGATTCGATACTCAAGAGCTTACTCTACGTATGAACAATTTGTAAAACGATGTAAATTATTGACAAACCTGTTGATGAAACAAGAATATCATCAGTCTTGTTTAAAGTCATAAGTTCGTTAATTCAATGGTTGATACAAAATAACCTTGTCAGAAAATACAATTTATCATTGAGTCAAATGCTGACCGACGTTTATCAAATATAATTGTTAAATATGATACACTGAATTTACGACGTATTTTCCCGTTACTTCCAGATCCCGATAAGAAACTTACGGTGGATATGACCGGTCGAATGTTTTTTTTTTTGGGGGGGGGGGATTTTGATCTTGAATATTGTTCATTATTTCCTTAAGTTTCATATGTTCTCCTGTGGCTGGGAAATAATGCTAAGTTTGTGAAATGCATACACAGCCTGGTGTTCAGAAAAGAAACATTTTTACTTTATCTCTGATGAAAATGAAATGAACATCCGCTATTTGCAAATAGAAAAGAAAACTGGATTCGAAGGCATGACAGTTTTTGAAGTATATACTGATATATTAAACATATTCTTAGCTACGTACGATGATTTAGTTCTTCTTAGCAACACGCTAAGTGATGTTTTAGCTAACAGATCATAATCTGCTTAAGCTCACCATTCAATAAAATCATAAGTGATGCTGAACAAGTAAAGAAATAATTTTATGAAACAAATAATGCTTATTATGAAGGAATCATCTTTATTTTTATGACTATTTTGTTTTATATGTTGATCAAATGGATCACAACATATCGTTTGATATTGATAACATGCTTATAAGTATAAAGTCGATAAGTGGAAGAGAAAACAAATCCTTGCCAAGTTTGCTACGTGTACATGTATTAGACAGAAATTGAGAATTATCACTGACAAGAAAAACTCTACTTCCTCTTAATTGCAAATGTGGGTAGAGGAAATGGCACAGGGGAAGAGATATCCAAATTAACATTGAAATCATTTTTAAAGAATGAAGCTTATTTCAACTTCTGTAATACGATATAACATAACTTAGGGCAGTTTACGCTTTATAAACCGCTTAGCGGTTTATAAAAAAGCGTAAAGTGACTCAGGCTATGTTATATATCTATGACATAAGTTGAAATCAGCTTCATTCCTTATAATTTAATTTCAGTATAGACATTTAGACAATTTTACCTCCGGAAAAAGGCTTCAAATATAGTATATTTTAAAAGTAACGTCAAGCGGAGTAATACGTTTTTGACGTAACTCATCGTGACGTAGGCAAGTTATGTTATACAAAATATTATATGTTCCTCTGAATGATTCAGTCAATTAAATTGCTTGATACAAGTGAAATTAGATTATTAGAGAATTAAAGGACATCGTGTACACTTTTCCCAAGATGAAATTCGTTTTCTTTTGACTTTAAAATTAGTGTATATAATCTCATATGTAATATTTGGCGCTTTTCCTGGATAAAGGAAACATATGGAGATCACGAACAATATCTCCATGTTTTTTTTAAAAGGAGAGCCCATATTGATTTCATGCAACTGACTTTTAAAAGAATCTAAAAATGGCTACGCGACTGAAAAAAATAGTGCACTTTTAAGGCTGACATTCTGTCAAATTTTGTCATGCTCTATTTAAATAGTAAGGCAATTGTTTATAATGCAGTTTGGAAATCTGATTATTTTGTTTATCTAATGAGGACAGGGCTCAAAAAGAGAGGCGATTTATATATATAAAGGATTTAATTAAGAATTAAACAAAAAAATCATATTGTTAGAATGTAATTCAAATGTAGAGCATGGCAATCCTTTGTTTCGATCTTTGATATCGTTCGTTATCTCCAAATGTTTACTTCTAAAGAAATTTAAGCGCAACTAGAGTATAAATCATTTTAATGGTTATGTTTATTATATTCTACTTCTGATTTGTATAGGTAATTACAGGTCACGCATCTGCTTGTAAATGGAAAGAAAAAAGGCATATCTAGTGATATTAAGATTGTAGAGGAATAGATTTGAGCAGTCAGATAGAAATATCATAATAAAAATTGCAGTAAATATAGAATGAAACGGATGTTATGAGTTTGCACTTTTAGTCTGACAAAAGATAACGAACGCCAGCTCTACAATCGGCAATCCTCGGCTGACTCCGCTCCGCTCCATTCAAACCTCGGATGTGATTGGTGGAGGAATACGCAACAGATCCCTACATTTCTCCGCCGGAAACTGCCTTATCACTCATTTCATATTTCGCTCTGCATAACGTTCTTCGAAAATGTTTCTTAATTTATGCAATTCTTTATCGTAAACAGGTTTGATTATGTCCTCATGTTAACAGGCTTTGAAAGCAAGAAAAAACTGTTGAGTGTGCCACAAAATAACTCCGATTTCAAATGTATGACATTTGAAAGAAATTCAAATAAGATCACATGACTGAGTCAGCAAGATGGTAGATCACCGTCGACGTCCGAGGTTTTGTGCGAGGTACGAGTCATCCGAGGAACTCCGAGTGCCAGCTCTACAGATAAAAGTAATTAAATAGACTGACCAATAGGAATTAAATTTTTAAACCGGACGGTCCCACGAAATAAATCATGGGAATGCAGCATCTACTTACTTGTTTATATAATGATGTATTTGGTTAGGGTGAAGAAGGAACCAATAGTATTGAAGTGACCAGAGGTCAGATAGTTGGATAAATTAGCTACAACAAATTATATTTAACATGTTAAAGATTATGCAAAGGTCTGGAAATTATTTTAAAAGTGCATTCAAAGTTTAAAGCGTTCTCAAGGTCAGAAGTAATAGTAATTAAATTCAAATTAGAATTTAAAGTAATTATCGCAAATTTCGGAGGAGTTACAAATATAGAGATGTAAATCTACAAAGGTACACCTAGTATAAAATGAGCGGCTTGGATAGACAGGATTTCAGTTGAAAGCTGAATCTTGTCTGTCTTGGTTGCATTTCATACAGGTGAGATAATTTTCTAGACTTGCGCGGTTTTTTTTTCAAATTATCGAAATTTTCATATAGCTTAATTTAGTTAGAGGTTACAATCTTTTATATCATAACTAGTAATGTTTAGCATAATTTATAGTATATTGTAAGAAATTATTTACTGTAATCATAACGATACAAATAGATTGTTTAATTTAAAGAAGAGTGGAAAACTGAATCTTGACTGTCTTGGTTGCATTTCATGCAGGTTGGTAAACATCGGCACTCTACAACCATGTCAGCCGCTCAGGTCCATCAGATATACAAGAAATTTGAAATGTAGTACTAAGAAATTATAAAATAAAGCGAATAGCGGAAATGAGTCATCCCGGTACCTCTTCGACAATCCCAGTGAACGAGTTAACCTGATTATGAAAAGCGAGCAAAAATTCCTTTAACGGAATTGAGTCATCCCGGTACCTCACACAAATTCCAGTTATTCTTATATTATTAATGTTGTTACTATTAAATCAGAGTATTAACCATATATAGAAACTCTTTTTTACCAAATTGGATCTTACATTTCATACAATTGAACATTATAAGCTAGACAGTTACTATTATTCATGTTCCCAAAGGCCACGACTATTTCCCAATGCCAAGGTAAATAGAAATAAACCTGATCGACCTGCTAGAAATTGCACTTAAAGATTTTTGTAAAAAGACTAAATAATTGATTTTTGCATCAACTGATATGTTTTGAAAAATTCATATAATAAATTTCAATTTTGATGATTCAATAATATAACCATGAAAAGTAAAACCCAAAAAGTTTCAGCTTAAAAATCTTTTAAGATGACAAAATAAAGCACATATTTAAAATGTTCGACTTAAAAGAAAAATATAATAAAGAAATGTTTACAGTTACTTGTATTTCTGTGTCAATGTTTATTTTCTTACATGATTGTTAAAAAACTTTTGAAAGAAGAGTGTGTCGTTGTTTCAATTATCCACAAACACAATATGAATAATCTATAAAATGTTTTGCAAGCAATCAGGAATAAAGTGTACTAAAATTAAAGGAAATTTGAAGTATTTTGCTTATAATTTAATATTTCCTACTTTTTATTAATGGTATTCATCGGAAACGTTTGAGAAAACTACACGTCACCGTCTAAAATAAATACCAACTTTTTATGACTCATTTACATGAAAAATACAGACATATATGCTAATATGTTAAAACGGTTATAATTTTTTTAACATTTAAGTCCAGTTAAACCAAAAAGATTTTAATATAATGTCATAAAATGGTATCAAAAGAAATGTATGCCTGCTTGCCCGTTTGTCCGCAAAAAATAACCTGGTCATTCCTTTTGAGTGGGGGGAGGGGTAAAAGCTTTCATATTTCACAGGTATATTCTTTGTCTTAACCTTGACCTTACCCTAACACAAAAACTGTAGATAACTATAGTTAACTATAGTGAACGAAAGTAAATCAAAATGCCAAAGTTTTCGCCAAAGTTGTTCAATGTGTCAAAGTTTGCGTCAAAATTTTTCAAAGCGTCAAAGTTTTCGCCAAAGTTTTTCAAAGTGTCAAAGTTTCAAAGCATTCAAAAAAGTTTTTAAAAGTGTCAAAGTTTTTGATGAATTTTTTTAAAGAGTCAAAGTTTTCGTTAAACTTTTTCAAAGTGTCAAAGTTTTTGATAAAGTTTTTCAAAGTGTCAAAGTTTTTGATAAAGTTTTTCAAAGTGGCAAAGTTTTCGATAAAGTTTTTCAAAGTGTCAAAGTTTTTGATAAAGTTTATCAAAGTGTCAAAGTTTTCGATTAAGTTTTCGAAAAAGTTTTTCAAAGTGTCAAAGTTTTCGATAAAGTTATTCAAAGTGTCAAAGTTTTCATCAAAGTTTTTCAAAGTGTAAAAGTTTTCGATAAATTTTTTCTCAGGGTCAAATTTTTAGCCAAAGTTTTTCAAAGTGTCAAAGTTATCGATGAAATTTTTCAAAGTGTCAAAATGATCACTGTAGCAAACCAAAGTTTTCAAAGTGTCAAAGTTATAACTATAGTTAACTATAGTAAACTTTAGTTAACTATAGTATTTTTTTGTTTGGGTATAAGGGAGTTTGGCCAAATTTTGCAGGAAAAATAACCAAAATTTAACCTTTGGTATAACTTTTGAACAGTTTTTGCTAGAGCTTCCATACTTCACATGTGTATTTATTGTGAAAAGACCTTTCACTGTATATTAAAATATATTTAACCTTTTGATCTTGACCTAAGAGTTAAACCCTCTTTTAAAAATCTTTAACCTTGGTCATAAGTTGTGAACAGTAAGTATTACGCTTTTCATTTTTCACAAGTGTATTTCTTGTGACTAGACCTTCCTTTGAATTCCACAATTCTAACTTATTGACAATGACCTACTTTTGAAAAACTTTAAACTTCGCCTATCTTTTGAACAGTATGTGCTAGAGCTTTTGTATTTCACATGTATATTTTTATATCAAAGTCTTCCTCTGAGTACCACTAATTTTCACCTTTTGACCGCTTGAACTTAGCCTAAGAGCTAGATTTGCGTTTGAGAAACTTCGATCTTTGACTTAAGCTGCCATTCAGGAGCATAAGTATTTCACAAACACATCTTGCTACATCAATATTCTTGATGAAAGCAACAGAAGGCAGATAAAGATGAGAGAACAAATTTGTATATACAGAATGCTTTTCTAAGTTTTACGGTCGATAATGTAAAGCATAAAAAACATTTAGTTAATAAAACAATAAAACGACATTGAATTCTTCAAAACTGTTTAAAAATAATAATTTGATGTATCTTTAAAAATTAATTAATAAATAAAATTAATAAATCCACCACAAAGTCCACATAAAATTCAATATCTATTCAATTAAAATCCCAGTTATACATATACATGTTGTCTAGTACAGCAGAGATGTTTCAAAATTAAATGAGTACATTTTATTAAAAATAAAGTCATAACTTAGAGTGAAATATCCTTATTGGGAGTGAAATAATCTTGTTCAGGAGTGAAATAAAGTTGTTTTGGAGAGAAATTACCTGGGTTCTAGAGGGAAGTGATCAAGGAAAGAAATAACCTGGTCGAAATTATATAAGTGTAAAGGGCACCGTAAATTATCCGGATTCTTCCGAAACAAGGATTAGATCAATTAACTAACGCACGGGCATAAGTTCAATCACAACGATTTCTAGGGAATTATTAAATTTAACAATCAAAGAGCAGGAGTCACTTTGGGCCTTATTTGGCGCTGAGAATTTCAGAAGATCAAAAACGCTCAGTTTGGGTTGCAAATGCAGTTTTTATCACATGGACTCTTGGTTACCACGTATCTCTTAATCATGACGTAATTTTTCCCCTAGTCAATGCATTATGACGTCATAAAATGCGTCATTTCCTTAGATCCTGTAAATTCCTTTGAAAACGGCCTAAATTGAAGTATATTTTTTCTTCCAATATTTCGTATAGAGCAAAACCTCTGATCCAAAATAAGATAATTCATACTGAAAGATCTGTTTCTGGAGATCAATAAGCATGTTTTATTATTTAGATCGTGGGCTGTGCCAATATTTTAATTCTTCTCTGAAGGTAGTCAAATATACATGTTTTCAACAAATTTCAAGAACATTGCAATTTTTCAATGGCTACTTTCCAATATCTGAATTCTAAATATTTATATTGTATTTTATTTCACCATATAATTTTACAAAATATGAATATAAGTAACAGAAAACAGGAAATGATTAGAGGTCCCTGGCTGATTTGATCTAGAAGGAAGTTTTAAACTTAACAAAAGACTAGCGTTTTGTTAGATTTTGAAATTTTTGGATCAAAAGATATTTATTTTTATATCAGCTGTGGTATCGGATACCGTTATTTGCCGATGTTTATTTTGCTACATTGGGATCTCAAAATGCAAAGTCTCATGAAAATTTCTAAAAGTTCGTTGAAATGTGACACATACATGTATACAGGTATAATAATGAATGGCAAAATATAGCATTATTTACAAATAATTTTTTTTAAACGATTAAATAGTTTCATGTAAATAAAGCATTTTTTTCTGAACTTAACTTTCAATATTATTAACATGGAAAGTCAAAGAAAAAAAAAGACATTCTAAATCTTTTTTTTTATTTAAATTCACAAAAAAGCCCTATGTCAAATATTTCTATAACTAGTTATTATGGTCCCCATATTAGGTTTCCTGTTTGTCTATTGAAAAATTCCTTACATGCCAGACCAATAATAAGATATATTTAGTGTCAAGCTTAGGTAAAGAAGAATTTCTATTCTTTTTACTTATATGTTTTTGAAATGTTGGAACTTCCTCGTGCATTTGAAAACAAGTTTGGTTGACATTTTTGAAGATTAAGTGTTTAACGGTTGTTGGTTAAATCATTTGGATAGTAGACCTTTTCTGAGAAATATCAGAGAAAAGAACATAGTATGGTTTAGTATTTATTCGGCTCTAAAATATGATAGTGTTTTAAAAACCAAAACTCGGCATATGCGTATACATTATTTCAATACTATTTGAATATACCAGTTATTTAATCAAGATGTGCAAATCTGCTTTAACCCGTTTTTATTTTTATATTTTGATTTTCAGTACTCTTTTTATACTATAAAAACTATTGCATATCCTATTAAGAATTAAATATATGCTATATCAAAAAGAATGTACTCTACATAACTGTGGGCTCTTTTGGTTAAGAAAAATAAGACCTTAAATGTATGGCTGCGAAACCAAAATTTTGGTAGTCCGGGGGTGCATTTTTGTTACATGTGCACTCTAACAGGCAAATTACATGTAATTTGATTGATGACATAATTTGTGAGTCATGGGCATATGTGTAGTGTAATTAATTAGCCTCTGAAAAACTGTTACTTTGTAAATATTTTTATGGATTGCATGTATATGTGTACCCCCTCAGTACAGGTTTAGCATAAAAAACTATCCCCTGCCAACTAAAGATATGGCACCTCATCACACCTCAATTTTTTTCGAGGTCCGTGTTTGCTCTGCTTCTATTTTGTTTTGTTAATGGATTTTTGAGCTTGAATATACTGTTTGTTATCTTAACATAATATATCACACGGGGATAATTACAGTATGCAATTTATGCTTAAGATAAGGTAAACCACTGGTTAGAAATAAACCTGGAAAAAAATTGAAGCATTAAGGAAAGTTTCATATCTGATCAACTCTCTTTTGGAGCATTCTGATATGCCATAAGAATGAAAATAATGCAGACACTAATTAGCCTCGCAATTTTGAAGAGGAGATAATGAAAATAAATATATACAGGCTGAAGAGGAATTGTGTAAGAGAATACAAATAAAAACCCTTAACATAACACATGTTTGATAAAAACCATTCATACTTTTTTAGTACTTAGAAGAAAATGTTTTTATTTAAGAATGGAGTTGAAGATTACGAAAGCCGGATAGGCTCATTTCTGAAAAGATAAAAAAAAAATTATCTCGTTATAACGAGTTAGTATCTCGTTATAACGAATTAGTTATCTCGTTATAACGAGTTAGTTATCTCGTTATAACGAGTTAGTATCTCGTTATAACGACTTAGTTATCTCGTTATAACGAATTAGTTATCTCGTTATAACGAGGTAGTTATTTCGTTATAACGAGTTAGTTATCTCGTGATAACGACTTAGTTATCTCGTTATAACGAGTTATTTATCTCGTTATAACGACTTAGTTATCTCGTTATAACGAGTTAATTATATTGTTATATAGGGCTGCCACGGTTCAGACATTTTTCGGTTCGGTTCGGTTCAGAAAATGAATTCTCGGTTTTCGGTTTTTTCGGTTCGGTTTTCATTTTGAGAATTTAAATAAAACATCTTTATATATATCAAAGGATAATAAGGATTAAGGACATTGTAGAAAGTACTATTTTTCTGACACAAATTTCTATCCATTTCATTCAACAGAACAAGTTGTTAAATGTAACAAAAAATAACAAAGTAATTAATTTCTTGTATAAAATAAAATAAATATAGTTATTGACTAGAATTATCACCAAATCACAAGGGAATACTTCACGTTTTTGTCTCGCCTGCGACGAATGTCGCGAAGCGAGACATAGCGACCATAGATTCCGTCGTCGTCGTCGTCGTCGGCGTCCAACTTTTGGTTAACCCAAATGTCAAAGTTTTATAAACTGCAATAACTTTCTCAAATTTTATTCAGTCTTCTTGAAATTTGGACACAATATTCAGTATGGATAAAAATTTATATCCCAAGTATGATTTTGAAAAAAAAAATTCAAATTTTTCCGTATTTTTTCCTTAAGTTGGACTTAGTTTTTTCATGATAATTTATGGTGAAGACCTATATTCCAGCAACTATAAGTTATAGGGATATGATAATTAGAAAACAGCAGTTTTTTTTTTTTTCGAGGGGTTGTGCCTGTGATTGTATTCTGTTTAGGTATAAACAATGCAGTTGATTTGTATTGTATACTTAAAAGACCGAAGACAAATACATGTACATGGAAACTTATGACTGCCTCTTGATGTTGTGTTATGAGTGGGCAGTAGCCCCCGAATTTTACGCCCATGGCCTCATTGCTGATGTCTCCATATCCCCTTTCTTCAAAACATTTCTGACTCTCAAAATAATATGACTCACACTGCAAGTGTATATAATATATGTTGCATTAACGCCTGCGTTAGCTTCCTATTATAATGAATTAATTTAGGTACCAAGACATTGGTTATGAAAGCTAATAATTCATCCAAAACATATCAGAAAAATTAGTGTCTTTTATCGGAGAAAGTTGTCATAAACTTTGAAGCAAGTACATTTGGTAATATATATTTTTTTATATTGTGTCCTTGGAGACGTTCACGTATAAATGTTTAAATAAAAATTGCTATACTTATCAAATTGTGATTATTGACAGCAAGATAGTTCAGGATTAATATTATTTAAACCTTATCGCAAATTAAAATTGCAACTTTTTATCAATTTTTAAGTGAAGTATGACTGATAATTATCAACTGAACATCAATGGCATTAAAACTACAGCCATTTTTAATACATAACTAACTCGTTATATCGAGTTAATTAACTCGTTATAACGAGTTAATTAACTCGTTATTAAGAGTAAATTAACTCACTATAACGAGATAATTAATTCGTTATCACGAGATAATTAACTCGTTATAACGAAATAACTAACTCGTTATAACGAGATAATTAACTCGTTATAACAAGATAACTAAGTCGTTATAACGAGATAACTAACTCGTTATAACGAGATAACTAAGTCGTTATAACGAGATAACTAAGTCGTTATAACGAGATAACTAACTCGTTATAACGAGATAATTAACTCGTTATAACGAGATAACTAAGTTGTTATAACGACTTGATTAACTTGTTATAACGAGATAAATAAATCGTTATTACGAGATAATTAAATCGTTATAACGAGATGATTAACTCGTTATAACGAGATAACTTATTCGTTATAACGAGATACTAACTCGTTATAACGAGATAAGTAATTCGTAATAACGAGATAAATCTAAGTCGTTATAACGAGATAATTAACTCGTTATAACGCGATAATCAACTCGTTATAACGAGATACTAACTCGTTATAACGAGATACTAACTCGTTATAACGAGATAACCAAGTCGTTATAACGAGATAACTAAGTCGTTATAACGAGTTTTTTATCTTTTCAGAAATGAGCCTATCCGGCTTTCGTAGAAGATGGTTATAAAAATGTGACAAAGGAATAAATAGCCACAGCAATTAGAAAAATAATGAAAACGTAATTTTAATAACAGATGTCTCCAGACAAGAGAAGAAATCAGTTGAAACATTCTTCTAAAATTCAAGGCATAAAGCATATTTTCATCTGTATTCAACGATAGGAACGCAAGACAAGAGAACATCCCGGAAGTACAGAAGACTAACGGTGAAGTGAAATCATACATCAGATAAACAACTCTTCAATCATGTCCGGATAATCAAAAAGAAGGAGCGTCAACTTTCATTTGTAGACACTGTAATGAAGTCAAACGGTAGTCAGCTCCCAAACGACGTCCTTTGCTAAACACATAACAAGGATGAAATCAAAAGAAAACCATTCTACATGTACTGAGAAAAATAAAATAATATGAGAACCAATCTTTAATATGCAGGATAAATAATGGCGGTCCTCAGAATTGGCTTGTGAACAAGCAGTCAGAGGAAAAGCGAACTATACAAAAAGGAATCTAAACCCACAACTATAAAACTAAAAGAAAACCCTAGGTAACGCAAGAAGACTTAAAAACATAATATTTCTATTAATTTTAAGTAACCAAGCCAGCAGCGTCATATATAATGTGAAGACACTGTGATGAATTTAAAAGAGAGGACGAATAAAATATTCTAACAAAAATCTAAACCCATAACTCTAAAAGTGAAAAAGAGAGTGAGACTGAGTAAGCAGAATTTATTAGCATACTATTTCCATTTATTCTGGAAAATATCTTCAGAAAAAAATCTAAATGACACTGAAATAGATTGATTTACGCATAATTTAAATACTGATTTACGTTTACAAATAGGAAGATACGATCACTGACATGGACCAGCTTTGTTTCAAATTACGTAAGATTCATTCTCTGGGTTTTCCAGGGTTTCTTGTTTTATATCCTATTCACAGGCTTGTTTTGTATGTGGAGTTTTTATTAATTCAAGAAACACCATTTAAGCATCATGAGATTGTTTGTCAGAAAGGCAGTAGATAAAAAAAATGTTTTCAGCCAGAATCATAAGTTGGTTTTATATTAAAAAAAAAAGATTGACAGGGATCTTCATGCATACATTTTTTAAAGTACAGAAAATAATTTTAAAGATATTAAAACAGAAGTTAATTTTTCTAATAAATAAAAGTAAAAAATCACCATGTTAATATTATGAGGATACAGTGAACTTTTTAAACATTTTTAGTGTTTCCAAAGCAGTATGAATTTCAAGACGAAGTGACTAGTTGCTGATGTTGTTATTTCTCATGCTCTTTTTGTGGTCGAGAGGTTCGGTTTGATTCTTGTTCCCAATTTCTGTGTCAAACCTAAGACGTTAAAGATGGTAGTCATTGTTCTAGGCTAAACAATAGACAATAGAAGTGAAAACTTTAGAACGTTACTGTCGATGGATGTTTGTGTCGATGTTGACGATTCCAATGGTCCTAAGTGCTGAGCACAGGTTTATATTTGAAGCTTTTTACTGGTTGCATTTATGTTGTAGTTTATGATCAAGAGGGGAATCGCTAGATAATATCGATTATAAATAAATATTCATAAAAAAGAAAAAAAAAACATTGTAATTTTTATTTTATTGTCCGAGTATTTTTACAACGCAGTTGTAATATATTTCTATTTTTACTGCAGAATCCTTTTATTCAATCGCATTCAGTTAACGTTTAGCCATTTTCGAAATTAAGAACATTGGATTGTAAAATATTTATATCATCAAAATTGCTCAGATAGTTTGTTTAGAATTAATTACTGCTAAAGTGCATTTTTTTCTACCAAAATTTCTCTTATGAATCGAAGCATTTTTCTTCAGTAGAAAACTATGATAATATGAAACCCAATAGAAAAAAATATAAACTTATTGTTGAAACGGACGAATGTCTGTCGATTTCTAATGAAACAAGAAACAAAAACACAATTGCAGTTATTAGAAGGTTTGATACAAGAAAAACTATGGTAAAATATCAAAAACGAAATTTGAAATAGAACAAGACAGGATGCTATTTGTTGGCGCTTTCAAAAATATTTAATTCCATTCTTATTAATGCAAATGTTAGAGAAAGAATTTTTTGAAAATACAACCATTCACTTTTCTTAAATACATGGTTAACGATAATTAGGAAAAATATCGAATCGTCAGAATAATTCCACTTTTATTTTCTCATATCTAAAGGTAAATGTGTGAGTTTTTTCCATACTAAATCTTTTTTGATAAAATACAATAATCTTTGCAACTTGACTTTTGCAGACATGAAAACCATACAAAAGATGAATTACATTGTTTCTTTAGTTCGGTACAAAACCGTTACATAAAGTCTATTTTATTTAATCATTGAAAATGCTTATAAAAAACAAAATACAAAAACTAAAAAAAACTTACCCTTGTCAAGAGCTGCTTACCGAAAATAAAATCAATGAAGCTCTACTGCATAATATGAAAAGGTAAACAAATATCGTTAAAAGACGAGCGCGCTAAGCGTCCCTGGCAAAAATCCAACTTTTAAATGCATCAACAAAAAATATTTAGACTTCTCCAAAAAGAACCCTTTATTTTCGAGTTCTAGGCAAAGGATGAGATAACCGCCATGAGGAAATCTTTCAAAATTAATGCAAATAATTAGTACCAGGCAAAATTTATCACAATGATTGGACCTGCACAAACAGGCATGGGACAATGCTTTTTTTAATCGAAGAAAGCCAAAGGGACAAAAATAATTTTTAGCATACTTCCCATGGAGCAAACACTTTTTAAAATTGCATTACAGTGCTTAAACAAGCAAATTCAAAGAATTGAAGTCCCCGATTTTGGTGTCTGTGTGGGTGAGATGTCATTTTTTTAATGACATCTTGTGTCAAATATGAACACCCTATCGTATGTCATTCAGATATTTTCACTGAAGTTGATTTCTTTTAAGAAATAAGGTCAAATGTGAAGGTGAAGGGGTCGGAAACCATAGAATGTCCGTACAAAAATCTTGTCACAGGTAATGCACATGTCAAATATGAAAGCTGTATCTCTTCTCAATGTAAGGGACAAGATGTTTTTGTGAAACTCTGATGACCCCTATGGCAACATAGCGAAGATTAAACTTTTCTTAATTGCAAATTAAATAAATTATATTATAACCAAAAGAAGGGTCTTTTTACAAGAAATACAATTGTGAAATATAAAATTCCTGGTCAAATTGTTGGTATTCAAGAACAGGACTTGCCATAAAAAATACAATTTTGAAATATGAAAGTCCTAGTTCCCACCATTCAAAAGAAAAAGTTTGGAATTTTTGTGTAAAAGTGGATCAAACTCCAAGGTCAAGGTCAAAAGGTCGAATTTGGTGTGGTACCCAAAGAAAGGTATTGTCACAAGAAAAACACATATGAAATGTGAAAGGCATAGCTCCAGTTAATCAAAAGTTATGCCAAGGTTAAAGTTTTTGTTACGGAAGGGCAGACTGACAGACTGACGGCTGCACAGACGAATGAGATTTAATGTTCCCTCGCTTTCGCAAAAGCGGGGGACGAATAAAGAGAAACATTTACTCATGGTTAAAACTTTTTCAGTAATTTTCATTAAAATGCATCATCATTTCTAAAGGTCATTTAAAGTATAACGGACATCTTCAAATTAATGCTGAAAGCAAAATGTAAAAAAAGTTATAAACTCCTTCAGTTAATATACATGAGGGGTAAAAGTATTTATTAACTTATGCGTTTTGTTACTTTTGTTTCACTATTCTCACAACCATAAATATATAAAACCATGGGACAGTAACTTTTAATTATAAATCTAAAGGCATTTGTTGAAATACGAAAGCCATGGGACATGTAATTTTTATAAATGAGAAATTTATTTTGTATTGGTCCCGTCACTGTCATAAATTTTACCTGGTCCCTTATATAGTTGTTGTTATGAGTAAGAAATATCCCCTCACAGATGTTTGCCTCTAAATATTTCCATTCTATTTGTTTTCTCTGTGATAACTCTTTGAAAGCTGGTTGATTTGATATCTTGATCATTCTACCGGCATTTTAATTTCTACAAGCGATACATGTACCACAGGAGCTAAGGAGGTCTAATATGCATGTAAATCTCGAGCAGCTGTCTTTGTGTTTGAGGTCAGTGGGCGGGGACTATTTAAATCGACATTGGAGGCTTCGTGTAATTCAAATCAATTAATATACATTTTTAAAAGCTACATTTGCAAATAAACATGAAAAGGTAAAATCTATTACTTATAAATTAATAAAGAGCAAAGTCCACGAACCATAAAAAAATGCCTCTTGCAAAATATTAACGCGATTTTTATCATAGATAGTATAGACTTTAAGCTTTTCATAACCGTTTTTCTTTTTTCAATATCTATTATACTTTTTAAAAACGAGGTCTTGCAATATGGCAATGTTTTATTAGAAAAATGCAATAGGAACGTCATTTTTGTAATATAACGTCACGTCAATTAGCGATATTATGACCTTGCTCTTACAATGTACAGATACATAGGAATATAGGACTTTTAAAATGCAATAATTAGAATCAATTTTATATTTATCTTATCAACTTCATAATCAATAAAGATGATAATTCTTAATTAACAGAATTAGAGAAAAAAATATTGGAAATTACTTCCGCTGCGGTAGTTTTAGATCCATAAAATAGTTGATACTGCAGCCTTTTATCGCAAATCTTGCTTGAAAGTACAAATTTCGGCCGATATTGTGATGCGTTGAGGGACGATACTGATGAATCTGACTGAAATACAATTGAATCTTACTGACTTTCGATTTTCCAACCAACAAAGAATCTAATTGGTGTTTTTTTATAGGCCCGCCCACTTTCTCAAGGTAAAGCCGAAAATATGAAATGTTTCCAAGTAAGATAGAACAGCTATAGAAAACGGGCAAAAAAAGTTGTACATTTTGAACTAAGTATTTAGTATACCTATACTATACAATACCTTATTAAATTATTGTGAGTGTGGGTAATCTGTATAAATAATGATCTTCAAATACGATATGTTCAAGAACTGGCAGCATTCATGTCATGTTATTTCAGGTACATGTTCCCGGGGCACATGAACACAACCGTTGGCGTTTCTCGTTATTTTTTTTCTTCAATGCACCAATAAAAATAAAACGTACTTAGATTTGGTAAATGTTGTTACATTAATTATTTCTAACATGAATTATAAGTAATATTTCATGTTTTTAATGAATAACATTAGCCATAACATTAAAAATTTCATTTCCCGCAAAAAGAACAAAGATCTATCTAGATTTTTCAGGTCGCATGTTTATTGCCATGGCGACCGTTGAAATGGGAACGTAGTAGCACAGATGCATTTAAAACATATGGTATTTTTGACAGTATCGACAATAAAACAGTAAAATTTTGAATAAATCCAATGTTTTACGTGTTTTACCACCTATGATTATGATTTTTTTTTCCAATGAATAACAAGTTGTCCGCTATCAGCTGGGTAATAGGCCTACATGATTTTCCAGTAATACCCTCGTTTTAAATTTGTGTTTGCCAACTCAATGAAATAGCACACTTTTGATTAAAAAAAGGAGATTTTTTTTAATGCATTGAAAAGTCGCACAGAAAAAACACCTAAAATGTAAAATGCCGTCAATAGGAAATCGGCAGAAATACATGTAGGATGAAATGAAATAGTGTACGCCATCGAATGATATTCATGTATCGTCTGCGTAAGGAATATATCACATGCTAGAAAATTATTTAATAGTTTGTTTGTTTGTTTTTTTTTTCAGAAAGTCAACAACGCTTTCTGACAATCAAACATAGCTATTCGCTAGGCCGTTGGACGCTTTCCAACTTTATACAAGCAAAGGACACCGCGCGACTGTGGGCGGATCCTAGTCAACAAATTAATACGCTTGTTTTACTAAACAAAATCCGTGATTCAAATTGTTCAATTGTCAGATCCAACAGTATCATCACACAACGCAACGCTATTTCGGCCGGAGTGTATACTTTGAAGCGAGATTTGCGATAAAAATCTAGATCTAAATACCTGTACATTACTTCCAAAGAAGTACACGATAGTTGAAAGGACCTTTTTCCTATACATTTATGATAACTTGGCGAGCACTCGCGAATATTAGGCATCAGTTGTTAATCAATTTTTCACAGGCAAGCGAGAAATATCCGCGAGATTCGCGCACACCTCAATCTCACAGATATTTTTATCTCATCTTCGCGAAGCAGCCAATCGCTGGGTCATGTTTAATCCATGCAGTAAAATAATTTGTGTATGGAGTACGGTATTTGTAGTATGTTGTTAATACATTTAATTTGATGTACACACACGCGCGTTCTACGTTGAATCCAGTTTACAGGGTTGTTAAATCTTTTAATAACAGATAATTTCCCGTTTCAATTAAATGAATTTAATAAAGCGATTGAAAACTACATGTATATCTGGAAAAAAAAATCCCAATTTCTCCCTGGCACTGATTTCCAATGACTTCATTTATTATGACGTCACAAATGACGTACATCGAGTAACGTCATGTAGAACTGTTAACTCAAGTTTTTGTATTTGGTTTCAGAAATATAATTTTTAAATTCTTAGCGATATTTATTGCCTTCAATGAACAATTGATTGCTTTTTTCTGTAACCATGTTTGTTATCTATTTATTCGATGTCCTATTACTGTAGATCACTAAATTTTCGCGACGCCTTTTTTTCGCGAGATAGTCATTGACTCTTTATTACCGAGACATTATTTTCACGAATTGCTGTTTTTCCTCTATATAATCTAAGGAATACTTTAAAACGCGAGAATGAAATTTTCGCGAGCTCATTGTCTCGCGTAATTACGCGAAAATTAAGTTCTCGCGAATAAATGTGATTTACAGTACCTACCAATTAGTCACTGACTTCTTGATAACAAAGTTTAAATTTAACTCTAATTTCTTACACTCGTCACAGTCATAAACAACAATAATAACTGACATTAAAGTTTATATTTGCGAAAGTCATACATATAGTAAGTTGAAAGTTCACTTGTCTGTAAATCAATCTAATTTTGGAAAAACAACTGTCGATAAATCGGCATTTTTAACGGATTTTTTTTAGACTGAACCAATCATATTTATTCCAGCAGTCAGACGTGTCTATCGGTGCCTCAGTTGACATTTTCTTACTTGTGTGTATGATCGACCAACCACTTACATAATCAATATTATACACCTTTCTAATTGTTCCTTTAAAGTTTGTATAGACGACAAAGACAAATATGGTGGTTCATGATCATAGCTTTTTTACACACGTTGACATTTTATTTTTTTTTCACCATGAGCACACTCGTTACCGCAAAATATTTTCATTGGAAATTATTTGTCGAACAGTTATAATTATTTTTCTGTTTCAATATTTTGCGTTAACGACTGTGCTCTATGTGAAATTCACGATTTATTGTGTAAAATTTGAACAATTTTCCGGAAAACCTCGAACCAATCTCTTTTCTGATATTTCTTGTACTTTGTCATGAGCATCATCTTAACCATGAAGGAATTGGAAATAACGAAAGGTAATCAATATCAAGGTCCATAAAAGAATACAAAATAGGCGCAGAGCAAACACGGACCTCCGAAACATGAGAGGTGGGATCAGGTGCCATGTAGGAGTGAACATCCTCAGCCGACCGGTCACACCCGCCGTGTGCTCCTTGTCATGATCGGAAAAAAATGGAAATATCCGTAATTAGTATGGAAAACGCCAGTCAGCATTTGATTCAATGATAAATTGCATTTGCTGACAAGGTCATTCTATCGACCATAAAACTTTCGAAATTATGACTTTAAACGAGACTGCTGATAGTCTTGTTTCATCAACTTGTTTGTCAATAATTCACCTCGTTTTAAAAATTGTTCATACGTATAGCTGCGTATCGAATCAATTGAGATATGTAAACTCCGTATGCAGGTGATGAAGGTATATTGCTGCATAGGTAAGGGAAGTTGGTGATAGAAAAGTTAAAGTCATCACGTCTATCATTGAGGTTGGTTGTTAGATTACCATTAGTGTCTTTTTCAAGTAAAAAATCCAAGTATGAAACAGATGTGTCAGACTCTGTGGTATCTTTTATCTAAGCTCACCAGGATATACCATATCGACATAGGAATGGAAATTGCTATTGTTAAGTGACAATACGTCATCGATATATCTAAATGTCGAGTTGAAGGCCACAACATATATCCCGTAGGAAAACAGTTGTCCATCTTATGCAGAAAATTGGGAAAAAAATAAATTCAAAAATAATCTATCAAAACATATATTCTGTGAATTGCGCTATCATTTACTAGTATTCCGAAAAAAAAGATCCGTGGTTCGTAAACAAGGTACCATTGAGCGTACACAAAGTACCACTGAGCGTGAACAAGGTACCATCGATTGTAAACAAGGTACCATTGAGTGTAAACAGGGAACCATTGAGCGTATCATTCATTCATTTATTCTCTCAAAAAACCATACAATGGTACAAGAGGTACATATATACATATTTACAATAATTATGGACGAGCAGAGATTACAGGAGGACAGACAGTGTCAAAAATCTTTGTAATAAATATACACAATTTTCGTAAAAATGCTGGATCTGTACTTGTCATCAAATTACAGAATTTTAGTATATTTGGGTGAACATAGTATTTCTGCAACAAAAAATCTTTTCGAATCTTATATAATGCATTACATTCCAGTAAATAATGGAATTCGTCTCCTATCTGGTTATTATTACATAGATTGCACTTTCTTTCATTTCTTTCAACATTATTCCATCTACCCATCTCTATTGGAAGACGATGGTTACTTGTCCTAAATTTTGAAAAGATATTTCTAAATTTTCTTGGTAAAATAGTTAAATATTTTTCACATTCAAACTTTGTTTTAAAAATTAATGGCATAATTTCAGCTCCTCTCAAAAAGGAGCACAACTTGCAGCAAAAATGTGTGGTAAACTTTCATTATAAGAACGATATCCTAATGTTGTATTATGTGTGATGATGAAAAATATCCATACTAAAAACTGCTGCCTAGTTTCATATATTAAGAATAATCATAGGGTTTAAACTAGATTATAATGTAAAGATGTAATAGAGTTAAATCCCCCCGAAAAATCAAGAAGAGATGAGAACAAAATCAGAGTGAATTCAATCATTGGGAAACCCTCATAAAAGTTAGATCTAAATTTAGGGATATGAATTGTAAAAATGCTGGTCAGTGTATCAAGTTTATTTAGAAATCTTAAATTTGATTTAAGTGTGTCTGCATTCATGATTTCAGCATTTTTTTTATAAAAACCATTTGACGTTCAGATCCGGTTAAAGTTTGGAAGATGGATTGAAAGGAATCTAGCGAAATAAGTGGTCACCAATTAACACATACTGGTAGTTCTAAAATGATACATTTATTTAAATGCAAAATGAAATAGATATGCACTTTGGGGGTTCTAAAAAGCCAAATAAAACAAGAAAAGTCTCAAGTATCCTGTGAACTTACAGAACAGTGGTCCTACAGAATTGTCTAAACATTAGTCTCTTTAGTTATTTAGGACAATGTTGGGAAAAGACTTGGAGATTAACATTTTAGAATTTGTTGCCATAGTAATTGAAGTGAAGAATGTTGGATACTTTTGACTAAAAAAAATTATTCTGAATATATGCTGATTAAAATGATACATAAAATACATATGTAGCCTTTGTTGTATTTTATATATCTGTCTTTAGATGTGTGACATATTTTGTAAAACATCCTGTATAAGGCATTATGACATTCATCACGTAAGTTAAAAGCATGGTACAAAAACTTTCCCAAATTACAAAGGTCCTTAACATTATGTGCACATAACAACTGTATGACTTTAAACATAGATGGTTTTTCCCAGTAGTATTTTTAAATATATTTTACTCGTAAACCCTTGTATAACATAATTCGTTTTAGTAATAGATGAAAATAAACGAAGTCAACCATTACATTTTAGGACATGCTGACTTCAAAGGAGATTGATGAAATCCTTGTAAGATCAAGTTATTTGTCAGTATCCTTTCTTTTTTTTATTCAAAATTTTCAGGAAACAGAAAAAACCCCCGTACATTTCAAAATCGTTTTAAATTCTTTTTAAGTAACGTTAATAGGCTTTAAAACATCAATAGGAATTTTATATTATTAAATCCTTGGTGGGTAAAAATAAGGACTGAAGGCATATTATTTAATGTCACTTTTCACAAAACAATCTTACCACTAAGACTAAAATTTCACCACTCTGTAATTTTCTATTTGATAGAAAAAAATTCTTGTACATATTTATAAACATACTGGGGTATGTAATCACTGAATATTAATAAAATGTAATAGAAAAATAAAACTTTTGCAGCTTAGATATTTCTTGTTGATCTAAAAGAGGGAAAATTCTTTAAACATGATTTTTTTAATATTCCTAATGATCTTTCAAAATACATATTAATAAAGGCAGATGTAACTCACGAAAAATGTAAAAAGAAGAATTGTTTGTGGTTTCGAATTGAAGTAATGTTTGCAGTATAATTTATTCAAGAAAAAAAAAGAAAAATAAATAAAAGAAAAAAATCCGAAAATAAAAAAACCCACATATGCTTCAATATTTAATTATCAATTATTTTTTTGAATATTTGTGAAATGTTCAGAAGTACATCAAGTATTAAGATTAATATATTCCGATAAATTTGATGATAAGTATCTATAGAAAGTTACGCATGGTTCTAATTACGCAAACAGTAAAGGGGTCTTTTTTCAGTTAAACGACAATAAAAAATCACAGTGATGAGAATAACTGTTAAACCGACAAAAGCTGCAGGAAACGTCGCAAATAAAGAATGATCAGAGTCAACATACGACCTCCATCATAATTAACCATAATTAATAACCAATTATATTCATTTTTAAATTCATATTCATATAATAAACAATTACATCGAGTTGTTGGTTAATAAAAAAACATAAAGGAATATTTTGTTTACAGTAATTAGTAAAAATGCATAAAAGTTCATAAAATTTTGTCTACAGAGATTCTGATAAAATGCTTACATTTTATTTATAATAAATAACCTGCTAGATATTCAGATCTTCTTTCGGATGTATAATTTATTTTCCAATTGAATTTTGGTAAAAAGGGTAGTTATTGATTTTCAGCTCTATAACATTATGATTAAAGATAAAAAACTTAAGGAATATTAGGAACATACCTGAATGTATAAAATATTGCCTCTTTTCAATTTGATTGTGTACAGAAATGCTATTCTAAAATGGCGGTGTCCTTTTGTCAAAGCATAATTATACATGCATTTGGTTGGACGTAGTTACATCCTTATTTAAATATAAATGATTTTAAGGGTATGCGTGTTAGTGCGATCCATTTATTTGAATGATTGTCTACTAGTTAATCTATTTGATTGGGTAGTCACTAGTCCGAAAATGATGATAAAAAAGATATTTATAGACACTTTATAAGATACTGTTGCCCTTGTTTATACAGATATATAACATCATTCAAATTATTCAAGTTTCATTTTTATAAAATGAAAATTAAAAAGAAGGGAATGAAATATTTCCTCAAAATATATTATTTTCTCTCCTTGTTATATAATGAAACCCACGCTTTCTTTAAAACACACTTGATATATATGTCATATTTCCCAGAGGAAAAAAAAGGGAATTGCATTTGATTTCTCTTGCAAATTAAAATTTAGGAATTAAAATGCAATTAGTATTTCGGCAATTGTGTTTTACAAAATATTGACTCTAAATAATCACAACATATTCAAAATTGACCAGATAATCGTTTAAAAAAATCAAAAAAAGTATTAAATGTAAAGTATCCTTTTTTGACACCTTGTGTTGTCTGTCGCCTAACGTAATCACAACTCTGCAATCAAATCTTGCTGTCAAGCGCACAAAGTTACTTTTCCATTTTTCTTAAAGATTCTATGATAAAAATGTCGGTGCACCCCTCTCTCCATCTTTGCAAGAACAACCAATTGAATCGCTTCTGATTTTGTTACAATATGAACAACACGTTCATAAATAATTAATGTCTCCACTTCAAATAGCCAAAGTTTTAGATACTGGAAATACTTATTAAGCTTAAAGTTATTAAACTACTAGTATTAATTTTTTTAAAGCCTTTGGGTTAGACATCAACTGACCATCTCTGTCTCGATTAAGTTGCTTACAAGTGTTAATGAACTTACATGTGCATAAACTTAAAATATCAATCCTTGTTATCTGGCTGAAAAACATATAAATATTATTTAATTAACACAATTTTAAATAGTACCTATGCTCTGCATTAGAAATATCTTGATGTGCATATAATATATAAATCATGTGTAGCAAATATGAAGATTTTCCGATAGGTGTGAAGAACACTATTAAACTCTATGTACACCATTCATCTTTCAAAAATATATATTTTGAACATACAATATTTGCTGTATTTTATTTCTTTAAAAACTTAAAATGATCATCATTGTTATTTTATTTTTTGCCGATTTCGAGGCATGTAGAATAGAAGGTAGCAAATGTCATTCGATTTTGGAATTCCCGGCCCAACCCTGTTTTTTAGAGGTTTTGTTTGTGTCCAACCACTGCAAATGCTATTCTTTAGCACACAGTGAGCACATTCCACCTCCTCCTTAATTTTTTGAATTTTGTAAAACATAGATAAAACATCTCAAATGTCCTAATGATAAAACTTTTATTTTGTGAAAACAATTTTTTTTTAAAATTTTAATTGAATATTATAATAATATAATAATTAAAGGTACACTATGTAGATATCAATAGTCCATAGTTCAGTGCACTTTATTTAATTTGTGTATTTCTGTAATTTTCTCAAGTTGATGTGAACTTTATTTTTTAAGCTGTTGCAATATTCTTGATAAGAAAATCAAGTGAAATAAAGAGAAAATAATTTAAGATGTAAGGGAAATTTAATCTTAAATCTTCAAGCTTACTTTAACCACCCAAAACTTAAGTATCGCGTTGCAAACATACCTAAGCATGCTGTTAATGGTGACTTAACAAAGACCTTTAACATCGAGTTAAGCGATGCGCACACTATAGTGGTAATGTAACCAATTTACTTGACCTTCAAGGATAAACGAATTATAACCTTTGCTACTTCTCTTGTTCCTTTGCAAAATGTATCAATTTCCAAGGCATTAAAATGCAATCAAAAAATCTCTAACAATCTGGGTCGAGTTTCAAAGAACTATCGTAAGATTTGTCCTAAGATATATCTTATAATCATCTTAAGATCTGATTTACGACAATCATAAGATTTAACACTGCCTTTTCACAAAACTACCTTAAGTATAAGAAATCTTAAGACAAATTTCCTTCTCCAATATCATGACAGGAATTTTTTATAATATGATTGCACGAAAGTAAGTTATCTGTATTTAATTTTATTTAAATTTTGAAATAGTACTCTGTCTCATATTGTTTCTTCTGCAGATATTCCCTCGAAAGAAAATATTTATTGCAACAGCTTTTATTTACCGTTTGTGTGTGTGTGTGTGTGTTGATGGGTCATAAAAACTAAATTTGAATTAATTTCTTTCAATTTCGTCACAAAATATTATTGAATTAAATTTGCTAGAATGTCTAATTGCTCAGAAAATAGTAGATGCTGACGAAAAGTTCGTGATACTTCTTTTAATTAAAGCTACAAGTGTATCTGAACAATTGCAAATAATGAATGATTTTAGCAATGAATCATTTTGAAACCTCATATCGTGTTCAAAGTTCGTTCATAAAATTCGATGAATGTGTCTCTAAAACGCTACATCTACTGCAAAAAAATAACAATTTAAACCGATGAAGAATAGACACGAAAGAACGATTATTTCCGATAAAAATTTTTACAGTTTCAAAACTATTAAGAAAGCATGAAGAAAGCGATGTACATAACAGCATCAAATGTAAAAGTAGCTGCAAATCTGTAGCCTTATGGTTTTGTATATTAGTCTTTGACTATATAACGCTACAGATCCTGTAATGCAAAAGAGGTGCAATCTACGGTGCAATATTTTGGCGCACTTTTGGGGAGAATTTCTCCACTTTCCAGCATCGGTCAATTAACTACCTTTCACTCCCTAATTCCAGGCATGTTATTTACCAATTGTATATTTTATCCATCTACCTACTCTTTATAGTCGTCTGTGCATGTGATAAACTCGCTTGATAAAAATTATTTGTTAGATTGCTGAGAATTCACTTCATGCAAGTTTAATTTATTACCCGTAGAGACAACTATAAATGGTTGGGAGGTGGATAAAATATACATAATAACTACTTAATGTGTCTAGAATTAGGAATTGAAAGGTAGTTGATTGACCAAGGCATGTTACAGGAGAAATTCTCCCCCAAAGTGCTAAAAAAATGTTGCGCCGTAAATTGCACTTATTTTGCATTACAGGATCTGTAGCTTTATGGTAAAAGACAAATATATTTAAATAAAAAACGACATAACGCTACGGATCTGCAGCTAATGTAACAGCATTTTAAATTTGCATGCACATTCCAGTTGACCAATGAGGGATGCCTCAAGAATTCAAACTTTTAATCTAATATTATATGACTGAATAAAATGTATACTTTCAAATTTCTATAAAGAAAATCACCACAATGTAACAAAATAAATTATAGTAAAGCGTTTTAAAAATGCAGGGTAGCTACACAGAAGTTCGATCTTTTTTTTACTTTCATTGACTCACCCAATCCATAAAAATGCATTTATTTTTAATTTTTTTTATTCAAAATATTTTTTCTTCACCCATCAACAAACCACAAGTACTGTAAAAGTACTTTTTTTTACACGTGGTATTAATTTACGCTATGTACACGGTAACAAATAATCCGCGGAAATTTGTCTAAGCTTACTTATTATAAATGTAAGGCATATAGTGACTGTAAAGAAAATCCGCGTAATTTTCTACCGGCGGATTAAACAGAAATTGAGATTTCGTGGAAATATGACCCGCGAAAAAAGTACGTCTACAGTATCTCAAATCACGTTAACGTTAGTCATTTTAAAAAGTGCAAAAAGTTAGCAAATGCTTGGTCCTAGATATTGTGGTATTCTTGCGGGGTATTGAATTCAAATTCAAATTAAATAATATTGAGTAAAGTTATTTATGATATCTGAATCTTACATACATGTACAAATGATCATTATCATATTATCATAGGAAGCATTTTAGGGGTCCGGGGAATGCAATATCAGTTGGGAGGGGGGACAACCAAAGAAAATGCCTTGAAATGAATCAAGTGGAAAATATAAAGTAAGTACATTTAGGCTTTCTTTTATATTTTTTTATTGGCAAATTATTGGGGGAGGGGGTATTGTTACGATTGGCCCGATATAGTCTAAAGGATTGTTCTAATCTCTAAAAACCGTTTTCTTCAAATATCCTTGGTTTTTATCCAAAAGATATACTGTCGCCAGTTACGCTGTAGACCTAAGACATGTATCTTGTTGTCTTAAAATTTATGATAGATCTTAAGATTATCATAAGATATGACAGTTTCGTGAAACAGCTATGATGCAATCTTAAGATAATTTTCGGTCTTAAGACAGATCTTAGGCTGGACTTGTTTTTTTGAGATCTTATATTTATTAGCAATGATTAATTAATCTTCATACACAAAGGTCAGTTTTTAAACATTTCTTTCTAGAATTTTAATTCATATAGAGATACCAGTCTTATGTGCGTCTGATATTAGGAAATATTTAATAGATCATGAATCAATAAACTATTGCTCATGATATAATAATGATAAAGAATAAAAGTGAAGGTAAATCATAAATAAATAATTCACATCATAATCAATATATTTAATGACATATTAAAAATATTGTTTTAATCACGTATGTTATGAATCCTAGATTATTATTATTACAAATTCACTAAAAACAATAACGCACTCACGTTATGAATGACATCTCCAAGTTTATTATGTTCCCCAAACGAAGTTGGGGAACATATTGTTTTTACTCTGTTTCTTCTTCTTCTTATTATTATTTTTCTTCTTCCTGGGAAAATCTTTTCCGCGAATGATCTTGTAAACTACACGTCCGACTTAGGTGAAACCTTTTTAGGGTCAGTAGGCATGTGATGTAGATTTGCGGAACAAAGGTCATTTTGCGCGCACTGCTTGCAAGAGCGCGCACGTGCAACGCTTGAAATGACCAAAATAATCGATACGGCCGTAAATTTTCTATTTTTTTATTAAATGCTTTGATACTCATAATATAAGTATATATTAGTAGTATAGACGTGTTGACATGGTCGAAATAGCAAGATCTCACGCACATGCACGTGCGCTTCGCTCTGATTGGCTGAAACTAAAGTCTCAATATCTTTCTTGTTTTTCGTCATAATCCTTTGAAATTTTGAACTTAGTCACACAATATGAAGATCTACAGCTTGATATATAATAATTTTCATGAAAGCACGTACATGCGCGTGTGCTGGCAAGAGCGCGCACGTGCAACATGAGAAATTACCAAGATAATTGATAAAGCCGTAACTTTTCTATTTCTTGATGGAATTTTTTTAAACCCACAATGCATGAATATAGTAGTAGTATGGACAAGATGACATGGTCAAAATTGCAAGATCTTACGCGCATGCACGTGCGCTTTGCTCTGATTGGCTGAAACTAAAGTCGCAATATCTTTCTTGTTTTACGTCATAATCCTTTGAAATTTTGAACTTAGTTACATATTATGAAGATCTACAGCATTATATATAAGAATTATCATGAAAGCACATAAATTCACATGTGCTGCAATCTGATTGGCTGAAACTTTACATGCCTATATCTTTCTTGTTTCTCAACAAACAGGATGAAGTTTAGAATATGAATAGGTATTATGGATTCCTACATGATATTGCTATCAAAATTGAATGCAAGGACGTGCTTGCATGCACATGCGCACACGCAATGCGTAAAATGAACAATACGTTTGAAAAACGGTAAAATTTATATTTCTATGATTTTTTATTGATTTCTGGAATATGAAGATATGTTAATGGTTTAGACAACATGTCATGATCACCTTGCATGTGCACGCACGCGCGTTTGCGAACAATGCGTTAAATGACAAAAAGTTGATATCATTGTAGCTTTTAAAATTCTTTTATGAAATCCTGCGATACTAAGCATATTGAAAAAAGTTTTAAAGGAAATTTGCACAAAAAGGGAGTTGGGGAGCGTTTGGGGAACATCTGTAACGGTCCCCGTTACAATTAGAACTAGTTACTTTTGTATATGTATATGATGTCATATCTCACATTGTGTTACTTTGTTATTTTTATATCTTTTATAATGATTATAATTACTTCATGTGGCATTGAATCTTTATTTTACAATATAATTGCTGGCTGTTTGACTTTGTGTAAGATATGACATCACTTTGAGCCACTGTTAGTAGGTTCGCCGCATGAGAACTTTAATCATATGTAAAAGAAAGTTGTTTTAAATAACAAAAAAAGTTTTTCGGCATACTTGTGTCATTGCTCATATTGAAGGTCCCATGTAGTTATGTAATTGGTATGTATGTAGTCCAAATGAATAAGGCTGAAAGGATCATATAATGTTTAATTTTTCGAAAGTCGATGAAGTAAACGGGAAAACCCACAAAATACCAAGGCTTTGTCATTCAACATGAAATATAATGAAAAAACCCAAGGACATTGAATTGAGCTTTGTTCGCATCTGACACCACCTCTGATGTGTTAGAGTTCAGTGTTTGCTCTGCTCTAATTTTGTATTGTTACATGGACTTTTGAGTTTGAATACTGTACGTTATCTCCATCTTTTTCATTGGGTACAGTGTCAAAAACAAACAAAAGACCATTGTACCACATCGCTCACTTGAGTTAAAATGGCTCTGATAGCTCCATTAACGGATTCTTTCCCTTCATATTCTGAAGTTAAAATTTTTAAAATATTTTAAGAACAACTTCCTACAGGGGTTTTTATTAAAAAAATATTGAATCTAAACTGCTTAATATGTTTACGAGGGGTGATCAAAAAGTGCGCGAACTAATTGAATAACTTCCATAAAAGAAACAATATTTGGTTTCAATGTTGATTATATTTTAAATTAATCCTCTCCGATTTAAATGCACATCAACCACCTTTCTGCGCATGCGCGAATGACGTGATATTAGCAGTTACGTGACCCCCTCTGTAGCGTTCTGTCACAAAAACTGAAAGATTTTTCTAAGTTTAATAATTCTTTCCACGTGAGTTAATTTTTATGACAAGAACAGTTCATTTGTCAGAAATGGTCAAATTTCGGCAACGGAATGGGTGGATAAGATTATCCTTTCCAAAAATAAGCAGTGCGACCATTAAAACACAAGTCTTCTGTCCCGGGAGAGACGTTTTTTCAAGGTGGATAGAGAATGGTTGCCTCCTTTTTTATCATATCTAATATGTTTAAAATCTAAAGTAAACAATATCTTAGGTATTTAATAATTATATTATTGTTCAAATATTCAACTTTTTTTCAAAGTGTAAATTGGAGGTCTTTGATAGCAAATTGCTTGATTAAAAACACATATCTTTTCGAACTTGATTTCACTGGGCAAGATGACAAGTATCATTTTCAACCATCTGCCTTCCTTCACTAAAACGATTAATCCAATCATTAATTGAGTTTATAGGAACTCATTTATCTTAATAAACCGTGTACAAATTATTATATGATACTACAGAGGGATTTCTAAGACACACAGTAATGGTACAATCTTTCGTTGAACGAGTTCGACTGAGATAACCATTTTTCGTCACAAGTGACCTATATATGACGTCATTTTTATAGTGTGACGTCACTAACAAGGAGAAAAACTTTATTCAGCATATGCTATTTATAGACCTTGAGTATGGCTATGTGTGTACCAGATTTCATTTTAATCTGAGTTGTGGTGTTGTAGATATAGAGATAGTTCGCGAACTTTTTGATCACCCCTCGTATGTTACATTAAGTAGGACTTATCTAATATATATATATATATATATATATATATATATATATATATATATATATATATATATATATATATATATATATATATATATATATATATATATATATATATATATATATATATATATATATATATATATATATATATATATATATATATATATATATATATATATATATACCGTCATGGCATCAGGCACTACTAAGGATCAATATTTCCTAGATGCAAAGCTAAGAGGTCACAGTTAGCCAGCAAAATTTTGTGATTGTTGATTATCATCGGATTTTGTTACCTGCGTTTCAACAATAACAGTTAGAAGAAAATAACCATATTGCTGATAAAATATATTGATGCACTTATTTCTGTTATTTTTTTGCATGTAGTTATTTATTTCATGCGAGTTCCTATATACGGATATGTCTGTTTGACATTTTTTCTGTGTTTCTATACTACTTGATTAGTCCATTTATCTTCTATGTAAGGGGTGACACAATCATTTCGCGCCAAAAGGTCACGTGTAAGTTTTGGCGCCCTTTTCCTGGACTATTCTATTGAATGGAAATAAAAACTGTATGAATGATATAAAATTTTTTTTTGGTCGAAATCTTAATCGAGCTTTGGAAATAAAACATTTTGGTGATATTGTGAAGTGAGTTAGAATTTACATCATTTAAAGAAATAAAAACAAACGAACAAAAACTTCTTATGAAGATGAACCGGTTTAAGTGATAGTTTAAGTAAAATATAAATTGAAGTTTTTTCAAACGACGGTTAATTATAACCTTGCTTTAACTTTTGCGTTATTTGACCACATGTTGCAGTGTTTTCAGAAGTATTTTTAGTTTAGTAAATTACGAAATACCGGTAAAGTTTTCAATAGCTTGTTTGATAGCTCAATAGGATATCTAATTTAGTCTAATAAGTATCATTTTAAGTTTGAATCTAGGTCACATGGTTACTAAGGTGTATCATTAGATTTTACAAGTTAATGTGAGTTGATTTTAATGTTGTATGAAGCCACACGCAAGGGCCACAGTGTTCTGCTGTAAAAAATGCAATACTCTCTTTAAGTGGTATTTCGTAATTCGCTGTAAGGACATATACAACAAGGTAAAATAATTTTAAAAAATGCAAATTTTATACAACTTATGATATTAAATATAATTTAATCAAACCATGCTAATAGGGTGAGCATTGAGAATTAATTTGGGATTTGAAAAATTATCAATTATATAGCTTAACTGTTCATATGTTGCAATCATATTAACGAGATCATTTAAAATATGAGACAAAATAGAAACATTGAAAACATTTCAACAATATAGGTAAAATAAAGATACACACATGTTTTTTTTTTTTTATTTTCTTCATGCATTGTATTTTTGATACAATATTGATTCTATAATTTGAAACAACATTGCAATATTGACTGATTGATTTTAAAGTAAATTTTACGTTGTTACATGTGCTCAGAAAAAATGCGTTCATATAAAATTAATCTCAATAAGAATGTAGTCCATAATTTAAGTAGCAAGCGTGGCTACAGATGATTAATTTAAGGGGAAGGGGGTTCAGGAAAAAAATTCAGCTTAACATAACATACCATTCTACTTACAGACAATAGTCAGTGACTTTTAGACATTTGTACATTAACGAAAATAATCGATGGAAAAAGAAACTTACACACGCGCCTTTGCAAAATCATGAACCCACGTCCTCTGCTTCAGAATCAAATGGTTAGTTAGGTTAACAGTGTGCAACGCTGAAATGATTCAGCTGTCAATTATTTAAATATGCATATGCAACTTTTCACTAAAAACTGCTGTTTTCTGGTAATCTAGTTCATAAGTTATAAATCAAAAAAAAAAAAAAAAAAAAAAGGGTTAGGTGTGTGGTTTCTTATTTCCCTACACTATAATGAAAGTATTCAATATGTAGTTCTCTAGATAAGGTTGGCCGACAAAATAAGCAACACCAGTTTTTGGCAAAGAACAAACCAAGACCCTATAGAAGCAGAAATAATGAAGAGAAGTTTGAGGTGTTACATGTAAGGCATACTCTACGCAAGCCACACAATAACATCACAAGACAAACCCTATCCTGGAACCCCTAAGGAGAACGTACAGTGTAGTAGATGGAGGCCAAAGAACACATGTCGGAAAAATTTGGAGGTAGACGTCAAAATAATGGGGAAGAACTGGAAGGAGGTTGAAAGCATTGCTCAAAATAAAGGGACCAGGAGGAGTGTTGTCAGCGGCCTATTCCCACAAAAGGGGTAGCATGCATAAGTAAGGAAGTTATTATTCATGTATTTCTTTAAAAAAAGGAATTTCCAAAAGGATGAGCATACTAGTAATTTTTAACACAAACCCTTCGATTTCTAGTTGCAAATTCATTCATGTATATATAGACATTATAATAGACTAACAGAAATCTTTGTGAATAATTTAAACTCAGTTATATTAGCGCCAGCATAGCGTAAAGAGTTCAACCCATCTCTTCTGTGGCGATCAAAACTGCTTTCCAGTAGGGTAAACCTATAAAAAGAAAGAAAAGGTTTCAGTTCTATGAGAATGTTCGAAACTAAGTTAATTTTATATTTTTGTTTTAATAAGTAGTCCACTAAGCGTGTACAGTTACCTCCCTTTACATTACCTTGCAGTATTAACAACAGCTTGAGGATGTCGAAGCATTTTGTATCTAGCAATAGAATTTTGAAAACGATAGATTTTCAGTCTATTGGCAATAATCCTAAAAAAATCAATATTCATTTTCCCTCTATATATTTTATATCCCAGTGAATGCAAAAGCTTTAATATGTCAATTGATCAACAAAGCAATAATTTCAACTCAATTTTTCGTAAATAAATACTACTTCTAATAACAATAAAAGGATGACAATGTTCATAAATCTCTGATTCCTTTCTGAAAGGCTTAAACCTGTAACTCATATCATCATCTTCTCCACCCCAGTTTATAAACGTGTTTGACCAACCATTGACCATTTCAAATTCCTTCTTCCTCCATGCAGACACACCTCCTATTAATTTATTATCTGGAAGTCTGTAAAGTATTAAAATATACATCAATTTTCATTAATATCTTTGGTTTTCACATCAATCATTTTATCTGATAGAAATATGGAAAGTGAAACTTCAAGACATCAAACGAATATTTTGCTCAAAGTTCAAATTAAAAATCATATGGGCAATGTAAATGGACCTCTGAAAAAAGACTTTGATGATGTTTATGTCACATCCACCGTATGCGCTTGACTATGTCATTTAAGACTGATTGATTGTTGTTTAACATCCCTCTCGAGAATCTTTCACTCATAAGGAGACACCACTCAGTGCCATTGAGCAGGGAGGGATCTTTTTCGTGTCAACACCTACTGCGACACGGGACCTCGATTTATACGGTCTCATTTGAAGGACCGGTCTCCACGTTCGAACCCGCGACGTAAGGATCAACTTCTTACCTTGAGACCTTCGAGCAGACGCTCTAACTGCACTACGCGGAGGTGAGTCTGATGGCCTAATATATGGATCAGTAAATACAACCAATCATTTAGTTAAAAGGTGACTGATGTTTTTCATACAAAGGATGTATTCGCTTTGACAAAGAATTGACCTATAGGAGAGAACAATTTCCCGGAAAAAGTGACATTGAATAATCAATCTTAATTTGTTGTTTTCTATCATATATATGTCTAAATTTGTATTTTATACCTAAATTCATTATTTACAACTTTACAGTAAACCTCCAAAGTTGGCCTAAACACCATTTTGTCCCATAAAGCGTTGATTTTTGTAGGAATTTTGGCCTAGAAGTCCTTCAGGGCAGGCCTACCCCTAAATAAAATTGTGATATTTTGATAGGTTTGGATGTAAGAATTAATTTAAAATAGGATTTTTTTAGGGGCACCCCTGCCCTAGGGTCGAAATTCACAAAAAAACCTACGAAAAATAGGGAAACCTGATTTTGATAATTTGCTTCAAATTTATACCTATAAATGTTATAATTAGACTAGCTCAGTTATTTTATGCGCTGACTGTTACACCGTACTAACTAACATTTTAAAGTCGGGGGTTCGAATCTACCTGGTTCCACACTTTTAAAGTTTTTAATTTTCGCCTTTTCAAAGACTATTTTATTATTTTTTATAGATTTGTGTATTTTCCTTCAATTATCTATTCTTTCTGCATGCCCATTCTTGATATAAGAAACACTATAAAGAGAAATCAAATAGTAAAAAATACAATGTACCGTTGTCAGTCAGGCGGAACAAACCTCAGTGTAAGCACACTTTCTTAGAGGACAAGAATAACTCACTCTGTGTTACTCAATACAGGTACTCTTGGCAGCATTGAGCTGTGATGAATATCAATCGTATATATTCCTTAGAATTTAATAGCATTGATTTTGGCTACATATATATCAGTAACTGTACTCCTCGGATTTGATTTAGGCCTTTATAATTTGCACACATTAATGGAATATTTTACAGATAAAATTGCCTAAACGTAAAGAATAGAATTTCAGAGGCAGTAAACATTACCATTATGCTTATTGAGAAGTTAAGACACACATCAATTATTACATTTTGAGATAACAAACCCAGGAAATCAATGAAAGGGTTCCTCAGGCCTCTACTCGCTGAACAAAAGATTTAGGAAAAACAAATTGTTTTATGTATTCAGCCTAATGCCATTAATCAGAACGGAAATTGACAAGGTTTTTGTAGAGAAAAAAACCAAACCCGGTCCTATAGGTCAAATCCTATTTATAATGAAGTGATCCTTGTTAGGTTTTTTTTAAACATTGCATTGTCCACGTTATTTCCCGATCATGACAAGGACAACAGGGTCGCTTCCAACCTGTCCACAGGGGTGGTTAACCCCTCCATGGCACATTTTCCACCTCTGATGTTTAACACTTCTGATATTTACGAGGTCCTTGTTTGTTTCTAGTGGACAATTTCAAATTATAACTGAAAAATTTATTGTTCGGTCTTTAACCTGTTTAGCTCACCTGAGCCGAAGGCTCAAGTGAGCTTTTCTGATCACATTGTGTGCGTCGTCCGTCCGTCCGTCTGTCCGTCTGTAAACTTTTCACATTTTCGACTTCTTCTCAAGAACCACTGGGCCAATTTTGACCAAACTTGGTACAAAGCATCCTTGGGTAAAGGGAAATTAAAATTTTTAAAAGGAAGGGCCAAATCCCTTAACAAGGGGAGATAATCAAGAAAAGACGAAAATAGGGTGGGTTTATTAAAAAATCTTCTTCTCAAGAACCACTGGGCCAGAAAAGCTGAAACTAATGTGGAAGCATCCTGGGGTAGTGTAGATTCTAAATTGTACAAATCATGAACCCCGGGGGTTGGGCGAGGCCACAATGAGGAATCCAAATTTTACATAGAAATATATAGGAAAAATCTTGAAAAATCTTCTTCTTAAGAATCACTGGGCCAGAAAAGCTGAAACTTATGTGGAAGCATCCTGGGGTAGTGTAGATTCTAAATTGTTCAAATTATGACCCCCGGGGGTAGGGCGGGGCCATCATGGGGAATCCAAGTTTTACATAGAAATATATAGGAAAAATCTTGAAAAATCTTCTTCTTAAGAATCACTGGGCCAGAAAAGCTGAAGCTTATTATGTGGAAGCATCCTGGGGTAGTGTAGATTCTAAATTGTTCAAATCATGACCGGGGGGGGGGGGTTAGGGCGGGGCCACAATAGGGAATCAAAGTTTTACATAGAAATATATTGAACAATCTTTATAAAGCTGAAACTTATGTGGAAGCATCCTGGGGTAGTGTAGATTTCAAATTGTCTAAATTATGATCAGTGGGTTAGGGTGGGGTCACAATATGTATTAAAAGGGGGAAATCTAGTAAAGAACAGAATGGTCAAAGCTTCTCAGGTGAGCGATGTGGCCCATGGGCCTCTTGATTATTCTGTCATCATTTATATATTTAGAAATCCCATGTTTTTTTAACACACCAGTACTGTTTTGTATTTCATGACGTTGATCTAATTGAAAAAAAATGATAAAATTTTATATGGCTGCAGCCTTTAAAACTAAACAGTGTGTTAAAAAACATAGTAATTTTTTTTCCGATTATTAATCTACTGAAGACTGAAAAAAGTTAAATAATATCTAAAATGGTATATTGGAAGCATGAAATTTAAAATTAAAACATTTAACTTACTTGTAGTTAAATTTATCAATGGCTCTAGATAGATGCATGGGACTTCTAATGCATCCATATAAAATATTATCATTTTCTGGAATTAGATCAACGTCATGAAATACAAAACAGTTATGGTTGCGCTTGGCTGCCTCGGTATATCCAACATTGTAGAGTTTTCCTTTATTAAACCCTCGGTTATCAGCCTTAAAAGAAAGTAAAAAAAGCGTAAAATATTTTATACAGACTAAATTGCAATTTGTCAATCGAGGTAAATGTTATAGGCTAAGGTAACTTTAATAATAAAAATGATCACTGACCACCTTAAAATAAAAAAGTCCATGTTTATTTTTTAAAATGTTTCCTCGGTTATTAGAGAGCTCGCTTCATGATCGAAATCCATTAAGTAAGTAGGAACTTTTCCTTCGCCAAGCACTCTGCACCTTGAACTGAAAGTTGCAGGTCATTCGGTTGAGGCCTTAACAACTTAGACTCCAGATGTCACGGAATAGTGGCACTCTTGTTGCTAACAATTGCATTTCAAGCAGAATGGATATATCAAACAAGCTGGGTATACCCTCATTTCAAGACTTATTATCAAATCCAGCTTAAGATTTACTTAACCTAGATCTAAATCTTAAATTTATCAAAAATGATATATGTCCAATGGAAATCCAGGTTATAACTAAAGAGAAATGCACAGTTGTCTTAAGTTATGGAATTTTACGTAATGTCTAACCATCTCACAGATTGGACGTCATGTATGGGACATAGTTTAAAAACGATATAATTTTTCAAAGTGAGCTTACTTTGTCGTGTCCTTTTTAATGTCCATTAAATAATGTGAATAAAATTGGACATATGCAATGTTTATAGTGCATTTTTTGTAATTCAATATTCATTACATTAAAGAAGAAGGTATGATTTTAGCTTTATTGCACCCTAAAAATTTAATGACATCAAAAAGTTTTGATACTGGTTTAAATATAAGTTAAATAAATAACTCTGATAAATCAGGAAAGAATATGGCATGGACGTTTACCATTCTGCAAATATGACGTCATTAATGTGAAGCATTTCAATATTTTCAACAGAAAAAGCCTCAAAATGGCACATTTCAAGGGTGATTTTCCTGTAGAAAACAGTGTCCACAGCCGTCGCCCACGTTAATTTTTTTTATATTTTGTGCAAAATTCAATAACAAATCACATATCTCAAGATCTTTGTGGCTGTGAACAATGTTATCTGAAAAAAAATCCATTGAAAGTTGGTGTCTTCTGCAACTTTTAAATTTAAGAAAATACAGGAAAATGCACATGTTTATGACGTCTTAATTAGCATTCAAAAACACATGTGAGAAAAATGACTTGTATAATTTTTCTGCATTGAATTTCAATTATTTAAAAAGCATGAGTTTTCAACTTTTACACCAGTTTCATTTTTTAGAAAATCACAGGGCAAAATTTGTATGGAAACCATACCTTCTTCTTTGATATAATCTTGAAATGGTATCGTATATTATTGGACACCCTGTATGATTCGTGATAATATACAGATAATATTAGGTTCAAATCTGTGTCCATGTACCTTTAATAGTAGCATTTGGAAAGTTGTTACATCTTATACAGTTTATCGACGTACTTATGTTCTAATCACATATACGAGTATTTAAACGATTTAGGGAATGCTATGTGTTGTAAAGTTTTGACAATATCAACGATAGACGAGAGTTACTGCCCTGGAGAGAGTTGCTGCCCTTGTATTGTAGTTATTTCATGCAGCAGTGTGGTGTTTGGTGATGGGTGATAGTTAGAGTTGGAGACATCATTTATGAAGCCGAATTGGTGAAGATTTTATCTTTATATGCAGTTTTTATAGAACTTGTATTGTGTATATAGTGAGCGCCCATGAGATTTACTCACCGTACTGTTTAACAGTGTCGATGCGCTATTGTTCATTACCGTTGTGCTCTTGTTGTATCGTCTGATGTTCTTGAATACATAATTCAATCATTCCTAATAATATTTTAAGCTATAAACCAACTTCGTCCAACAAACAGATATTTTTTAATGACTTTTCATGTGTAACGAGATAGGAGAAAAATGCACCAGACAAGACCGATATTCGAACCCGGGCCCTCTGAAACTTCAGTCAGATGCTCTACCAACTAAGTTATCCCGCCACCGGCAATCGAACCCGGCTGACCGCCACATTCTTCCTTCATTAATTTGTCATTTGGGCCTCGAAGACACCAACCCAGCCTCATCCCTGGCAGGCCTCCCACCTGTCAATTCCAGGACATGGCACGGCACCAAATGTAAGGGAGAGGAGAAAATTGCAGCGGACCAGACAGGGATTCGAAGTCTGGCCCCCTGAAACTCCGGTCAGGTGCTCTACCAAGTGGGCTATCCCGCCACCGGCTATCGAACCCGGCTGACCGCCACACATGACTTAGTTGGTTGATATTCACTGTCACGTAACTTTTTAATTCTACCCTCCGTAGAATTAAAAAGTTTCTCCCTATTCAAACACGCAAGCTGTTTTACAATGCATATATTATGCCTTTAATTGATTATTGTTTAACTGTTTGGGGTAATACATCTCACTCAAATCTTGACAGAGTATATAAGCTTCAAAAACGTGCTGCAAGATGTATTTTAGATGCTCCTCCTGATGCGCCCTCACAACCTCTCTTTGAGAAACTAGATTGGCTCACAGTGTATGAGCAACTTATTGTAAATAAATATGTTTTGTTATATAAATCATTGTTTAACTCTCACCCTTCTTATCTAAATAGTATGTTTGACTTCCAGTGTAATAACCGATACAATCTTCGATCTGAATTTAATTAAGACCTCTGTGTACCATCTCATAAATGTAAACTCTTTGAGAACTCCTTTCAATACTCTGGTGCTATCTTATGGAATAAGAATGTTTGATAGTAACGAAAACATCAAAAGAAATCTGAGTACTTATATTTATCGCCGCGAACGGGTCGTTCAAGTCTCTTTTTCTATTAAAAAGCGTTCCAAAAAGGCTTTATCGCGAACTAGTTTACTCCCTGTAAATCGCAAATTAAAGACGTCGCGATTAAAAGTTGGTTCACAGTATCCTATCTCCATCCAACTCTGAAACTGATCGCACACTTAAATAGCATAGAGAGGATTTTCTTTCACCAGTCCCCAAAAATGCAAACCCATTGCAATCCCATCTATAACATCACATGTCTACGCCAGTACACGATTCCATACAAGATTCCATACGGGCACCTTTCATACCTGGCCAACCATTTCAGTCTCACAAGTTGTTCTTGGAGAATATGATATCATGAGGATTGCTGCGCCTGTTAAACAGGCGCTACAAGTGGAGATCCCCCAGCTTGTAGTATCCGAGGTAGCTAAAGCCATGAACAGAAACTTGAAGAATTAAAAAAAAAAAGCGGTTCCACCACATCGACGAGCTTAAACAATATGATCCAAATATCCGGGAAAACAGAACCTCAGAATGAGGACACCTCAACACTGATACTTGAAGCATGAGCTAAGTCGGATATCCCTCTTCAGTCGAGTGAAATCGAAGTATCACATCAAGTCGGTAACCCCAAAAACAAGAACCGTAATGAAACAAGGCAGATTATTGCGCCGCTTTTAGCTTGAATTTTTAATATTTTTTTCTTCACTTTCGTTTTTCAAAAAAAATTCAGTGTCACATTTGTATTGAAACCAAATGGGAGATGTTCCACTTGTTCGCTATTTATTTGACTGTTTATTCCATTAAAAGTACTATTCTCTACAAATATCATTTTTTTCTTGTAATTAGGTATAAAAATTAAAATAAACAAGGATACGTATCTTGATCAAGAAATGATAAAGCATGACTATATTTGCAAATACCTGTTCTACAACGTAAACGGAGTACTCGATTTGCTGGCGGTATAATATATGATGGATATTGTTCATCAAAATGGCTAGCTGGTTCTCCCTTTTCCGAAACGGGATAATTATTGCCACATTTTCCAAAGAAGTATAATTTGGTTTGTAGTGTCCTCCACTGCTTATCCAAAATATGTTATTTGACACTTCTGTATATGATACTGGGGTAACATTTACACTGAAGGTTCCAACTGTAAAAAAAAGATTAAAATCATGATTTAAAAAAAACGAAACCTTATTACTAGTATATTAAAGAATCTCATCCATATACTATCATTCCTTATAAAGTTTTTTCATAACATATTAAGTAACGCTTTTCTAACAGAATATATCGTAATATTTTACGATTAATAATTCTATCAGTTGTCTATTAGGGTTGCATAGCTGTGCACCAAACTATACATTGTGGGTGCCTTAAGAAACGGTTACTTAAAACGATTTTGTCTGATATTATTTTGAGAAATCATGTTGCAGTTTTTAGCTCTGTTGGTGCCGTATTAAAATTGTCATTCATTTCCTCTAACTCTTGGTTGAAAGAACACATTCTCTGAGCTTCAAAAATCTAATTTATCCATAATTATTGACTCAAACACTTGATAGGCTCAGAAATTATCTCTTTGCCACCCATATAAAATCCTCCCAAATCCAACCATGGTACATGTTTAGCCAGAACATGAAACAGAATAGTACATCGAACGTCATGAATTAATAATGCAATCATAATGGTTATTTGCATTATTTTAATTCAAGATAAAACAAACTTTTCGGCTAGATATGTTTGTTAATAAAAAGATCAGTGGCCCGTTTTACAAAAGGACTTACGACTTAAGACCAAATTTAATTCTTCTTATAACTTTTAAATAAACATTATATAGAAAATTATTTTAAACTTTTAAAATGGAATGTCGTATGATATTTTTACACAAACAATTTCAAAGAGGAATATCAATTTTGCAAAATGTTACAACAATCTGAAGTTTTTGGTCTTAGTCGTTAGTTCTTTTGTAAAACGGGCCCCTGTATATTACAGTCTTTTGGTTTTAAGTACAGTATGTGGACTACTTTTACATATTCCACACATGTGAAAAGTAGTGCAATTGCGCCATGAAACCTGTGAAGATAATAAACAGTCCATCAAACATTACAAAGTAGGATCGGAGCAAACACGGACCACCAAAACAGCATAAGTAGGATCATGTGACATAGCGTCCCCTCCAACCGGTCACATCCGTTGTGTTCCTTGTCATTATCGGGAAATAATGGAAAAGAAATCCGTGGACAACTCAGTGTGTGAAAAATGACATAACAATCAGTATGAAAAAGTCAGTCAGCACTTTGCTTAATGATGAATTGTATTTGCTGACAAGGTCGTATCGACCATAGAACTTACAAAACGAGGACTTTAATCGTGATTTCAACTGACACACCATAACATAACCTCCGACCCTGAGATAAATTTTATACTGTATTGTTAAAATATCATCAATTTGGTACAAATAAAAGAAAAAAAAACATTAACATAAGAGAAAAAAGATATTCAAGGCTTCTGTCTATTTAAACACTGTAAAATTGAACGCACCTAAAGCGCAACTGGGAATACATACCAAGCAGCGGTGAATACAATTTGCAATGGAAGGCCAATTTATACAGGAAAGCAAGCCAATATGTTGCACAGACCAATATTAGAAGATGAATGGTCTTTTTTCGCCAATGCCTATATCTATTCTGCTTTAAAATTGTCTGCATGTTCTGATATAAAATAAAAAAAAAAAAATAAATAAATTGAAGAAACGTACATTTCTATAGAATACAGTAATGTGCACAACAACTAAACAATGTATAGATAATTATACCCCCAACTTGAAAAGCGGGAGGGTATGCAAAGATCAAGATGTCTCTCGGTCTAGTTTTACGTTTGTATGTACGTCTGTTACGCTTTGGGGTACCCTCTCGTATCCGAAACTCCTCTTATACCACCGAATAAAAATATATGGAGATAACGAACTGTTTTCAAGCCCAAAGTCTATTTAACATTACAAAATTGGAGCAGTGCAAACACGGATCTCCAAATCATCAGAGGTGGGATCAGGTGCCATTTAGGAGTGAACATCTCCCGCAGACCTGTCACACCCGCCCTGTGCTCATTGTCATGATCAGGAAATTATGAAAAATTCCGACGAAAATTCAATGTATATATAATGGCATAACAATTAGAATGAAAAACGTCAGTCAGCATTTTAATTTACTCAACGATAAATTGTATTTGCTGACAAGGTCATAGTATCGATCATGGAACTTAAGAAATAATGACTTTAAACGAGACTGCCGAAATTCTTGTTTTATCACTTATTTTCCAATAACTAACCTCGTTTTAGAAATTTTTTAAACGTACAGCCCTACAATTGTTATTGTGGTTCAAATTCATGGCACGTGATTTAGGTTGACCTAATCAGAGGTAATAGCTAAGGGTATAATCGTTTTTATAAATAAGTTTGCAGTAAATAGATAATGCTATAGTCAGTTTCTTTTATAAATGTGTCCTGTTAAAAATGTTTTTTTTAGACCTTTGTGAAAGAATTTCATATTTCATAATTTTCAACATAAAAAATAGGTGGCTAAGGGGGGGGGGATAAATAGCAATATATCATCATAATTTACGGCGAAAATTAGAGCTCACTAGCAACCGATATGCTGTTAAAAAATGTGTAATATCATCTACACTGACAAACCTTTTTTTTGGTCTTATATGGCTACATGCATTGTCATTAATGATTGATTAATTGATTGTATATTGTTTAACGTCCCTCTCGAGAATTTTTCACTCATATGGAGACGTCACCTTATGTCTGTGAAGGGCTTCAAATTTAGACCTATATTCGGTACTCAAGGTCATTTAGCAGTGAGGGTTCTTTATCGTGCCAACGCCTATCGTGACACGGGACCCACGTTTTAAGGGCATACCCGAAAGACCCGTGACTTTCACTTCTAGTGCCGAGCGCTTGGTGAAGGAACAAATACTACCAATGTTTACGTCTTAGGTATGACACGGCGCTGCGAACGAGAAACGAGCCTGGGCCTCCCGATCACAAAGCGAACGCTCTACCACTAGGCTACCCTGACCGGTTTGTTATCAATGCTAACAGAGGATCTTACCACGAGCAACTGACCAATCGGTTAATGAATAGCAACGTTTAGGCCAAATAGGTGTTAATGTTTTACTTCGAACACGTGGTTCAGTTCAAATTATCCCATGTTTTCCACTTTTGTTGATGCCCTGGCATACTCTCCTAACTAGACAGTGATTCCTTAATTCAATAAATGCACTATTTCTGATATAGCTTTAAACTTGATGACTTGCCCTAAAGTCAACATTTAGTTCTATTCCTAGAACTTAAATAAATAAATTTAATTCCGCAAATTAGTTCTGAACAATTCACTAACTTTACTACATACAATAATCCCTTTTGCTACCAATCCAAATAACCTGAAATTTAGTATAATATTCTTTTAAACCAGACAAATGTTTGAAATTATTTAACTTCTGTAAAGTTGTTTATAGGGTCTTAAAAGTTTCATTTAGAAAAAGGTTGGTGTAATGCGCTGTACCTGCAAATTGCAATATGATATGCATTTCATTTCAAATTCTTACCATTACGAGTCATAATTTATTGCCAAAATTTCTGCAAATAATAAGAATAAATATGGGAATGTTGATTCTTCCTGTCCACAACCTCTTCCATTCCCAAAACACTGTATTAACAATTCTTTTTTTTCAAAATCAATAAAAAGAATCATATACCTGCAACATTTTTGACTTGAATTCAAAATATCATAAATGAATCTGATGCATGTCTTCTCAAAATTAATCCTGTGTGGTCCCTGTCTTCTACTTTTTAAAGTAAGATTTTATTCTACTTTAAATAAATCCTGGACCTAATTTATACGCAGTGTTTAATAATGATATAGATACATTGCGGGTTCCAGTGAATGTTCAACCAAGCCTCTTTCGTTACTCCTCACTAAAATATTAACAGTAGTGAAGGAAAAACATCAAGAGTACTGTGCAGCAATATATTGAAGAAGTAGTTTAAATCAGATGTGGATACTAAACAATTCCAAAGAACTTTTGGACAATTTGAGATCACAAGATTTTACCAAAATCAACAGCTTAAAAACTTATGACTTTTCAACTTTATAAACAACCATGCCCCACGATAAAGTCCAGGGTTTTTGATATCATTGACAGCTGCTTTTTTTTTAAAAATAAAAATGGAACTCGTAATTTTACTTACCTGGTCATTGGTCATTTGCAAAATAATTTTGTTAAAACACATTCTGAATGCACACGCAAGTACTCTGAAGTTGAGATCAAAGAGATGCTTGAGTTTCTGATTGACAATATCTATGTGGTTTTTGGAGACCAGGTATTCCAACAATCTATTGGAATTCACTTAGGTACCAATTGCGCTCTGTTATTAGCAGACCTATTTTTATATTCATATGAAGCATAATTTGTGCAAGAAATGCGTGAAAAGAAAAAAACAAACACTCGCTTTGGCCTTTGTCTCGATTTTTAGATATATCAACGACGTATTGTCAATTAACAATGGTAATTTCCATTCCTACGTCGATACGATATATTCTAATGAGCTTGAGATAAAAGAGTCTGACACATCTGTTTTATACTTGGATATTTTACTTGAAAAAGACGTTAATGGTAATCTTTCAACCAAGCTCTATGATAAACGTGATAACTATAACTTTTCTATCGTCAACTTGCCTTACTTTTGTAGCAATATACCTTCATCACCTGCATATATATCTCAGTTGATTCGATACGCAAGAGCATGCTCTACGTCTTAACATTTTCTTAAAGGAGGTAAATTATTGACAAGCAAGTTGATGAAACAAGAATATCAGCAGTCTCGTTTAAAGTCATCATTTCGTAAGTTCTATGGTCGATGCAATGACCTTGTCAGCAAATACAATTTATCATTGAGTCAAATACTGACTGACGTTTTTCATACTAATTGTTATTCCATTATTTATACACTGAATTGACAACTGATCATGACAAGGAGCACACGGCAGGTGTGACCTGTCAGCAAGGGATGTTCATTCCTCCATGACACCTGATTCCACCTCTGATGTTTCGGAGTTCCGTGTTTGCTCTGCTCCTATTTCGAATTGTGTTATGGACTTTGAGATTAAATACTGTCCGTTATCTCTATATCCCTCATTTGTCTCAAAATTCTTTAAGTATTTTTGATATATTTATACATGTATAGGGTAGACAAACAATTAGCCTTATTTTTGATAAGTTAAAATTTAAAAACCTTACCACAAATTGACCTTATTTCTAATAAAAGAATTCTATACCTAACCCATCACTACCAGGACGGGTTATAAGCCATTCTTTTCAGTGCTTTTGCTTCTCTTAAGGTTTTCTTTCCTTATGATTCCAATTTTGTATTTTCTTCACACGATAGATTATTGATTTCATCAAATACTTTATCCCTTTCCAATTCGTTTGTGTTAAAGAAGAAGGTATGGTTTTAGCTTTAATGCGCCCTAAAAATGTAGTGAAATCAAAAAAGTTTTGAAACTGGCTTAAATGTTAGTTAAATGAATGACTATGATAAATCAGGAAAGAATATGGCATGAAGGTTTACCATTCTGCAAATATGACGTCATTAATGTGAAGCATTTCTGTATTTTCAACGGAAAAAGCCTCAAAATGGCACATTTCAAGGGTAATTTTCCTTTAGAAAACAGTGTCCACAGCCGTCGCCCACGTTAATTTTTTGATATTTTGTGCAAAATGCAATAACAAATCACATATCTCAAGATCTCTGTGGGCGATGCCTGTGGACAATGTTATCTGAAAGAAAATTCCAGTGAAAATTGGTGTCTTCTGCAACTTTTTAAGAAAATACGGGAAAATGCACTTGTTTATGACGTCATAATTAGCATTTAAAAACACATGTGAGAAAAATGACTTGCATGATTTTTCTGCATTGAATTTCAATTATTTAAAAAGCATGAGTTTTACACCAGTTTCATTTTTTAGAAAAACACATGGCAGAATTTGTATTGAAACCATACCTTCTTCTTCTGTATTTTATTTTTGCATAATATGTATTTATTCATATATGAATATTTCCTTTAAAATATCTGCCTTATAATTTCGTATTAGATTCACTACCTTTTTCTCTTTTCTTTGTACTATTTTGTTAGTGAAATGTCCTTTCTCTAGATTGCAGGAATATAAAGTTCGTTCATCTATCCCTTCTGATCTTTGATCTTATCATTACTACTTTTCATTAATCTATTTTCTCCTAACTCTTTCTGAGCCTCATCTAACTCTTTGAACCTTCCTGTTCGTCAGGGTGTATATTATATTTAAAAAATCTGTTTCTCTGCAATGGTTACTTATCTTCAAATAAGAACATTATAAAGAGTATCCTCTATTCTCCATTAAAATAATTGATAAAAATAATGTATAAGCAAATTGCATTATCATTGACATGTACTACATTATCTATATCATAATTACAACCAGCTAGAATGCGAAGAGAGATACAAATACATAACAGAAGTTTGGGAAGAAAACTTTTGGTATCGTTAAAATTTACCTTGATTTAAACATGGTGTTCCTTGGTAATGGAACAAGAGAATGGCAGCATTTTAAGCAGGTACCACAGATAAGCGAGCCTGTCAATCAATTCGGAATTTTTTAATAACATAAATTTTGACAGGCGGTGTATTAATGATATTTAATGACATTTTTTGAGTCGTTGACGTAAAATTGGACGTTCAATTCTCCACTATAGTTAACTATTTTCTAGTATTTAAATTGTAAGTATCAAATCAGTTTTAACAATAGAAGCTAAGTATTTTAACTATAGATTTTAGATGGATGTATTTTATTTTCACCAAATACAAATGTACATTTATGAAATATCAAAATAACAAGCAGTATCTAAGATCAGAAGTCTAAGACCTCTAAAACAACAGAAGTGGGATCACGTGCCATTACAGAGTGAGCAGAATCCGGGTCATTTCTCCCCAGTACCTGCTCAGCCTAGGTCATTTCCGCCCAAATCATTTCTCCCTAGGTCATTTTCCTCCATTATCTAGGTCATTTCTCTCCACAATCTAGGTCATTTCACTCTTACATGAAAATTATAATATAATAAGTTTCATTAGTTACCATTATTATTTAACTTAACTTTTTTTATTTATTTTATTTATTTACTTGATTTTATTTATCCTTGTCATGATAGGGAATCGGAAAAATTAATATCAAATGCCCTTTAACTCTAAAAAAATCAATATCTTACGGTAACCTTTTTAATCAAAAGTTTGAAGAAATATCAAAGGACAAAGTCGTGTGCAACGTTTTACACATTTAATAGTTAAAACTTATAAATATAGCTGTATCGATCTGAATAACGTATTCATTCGTTTTTTAAGTATCTCGTGTTTGCATTACACATATACATATATGATAAGAACAGCGACCCTTATTCAGCTTTAAGAGTAATACAGTTAATCATCTTTCCTACTTTTCAGCCTAGCTACTATAATGCACTTTATTTTTTATTCTGAGTTGGAAGAGGACAACAAGGAATAATTTTTAATATAGCTTATTTTTATTAATCTATCATTTTATAAATCACGTCACAAGTATTGATCAATGCAAAAAATTGCTGCAAACCCATAAAGACATAAAATGAATACAGGTACCTAGCATTTATGATCTAGAGGGAAGTTTAAACCTTAACAAAAGACTATCGTTTTGTAGCTTTTTGACTTGCTCTAGGCCGATAGATACGCAATTATTCTTAAGCCATCTGCACATTTACCGATGGTTTTATTACAACATAGTACATGTAATAGCAAAAAAATACTTTATGGAAAATAATTAAAAGGTTCATGAACTTTGACAAATTATGATGATAAAGTACTAAAACTAGCATCAATGACACTAAAATTTTAAAACAAATTAACAGAAATGTTAAATAAGATTACATTATTGTTATTTGTTTTGGACTACACTCCCTTTTTTATTTCATATTCCTCTAAATCGATGGTTATATCAAGCCTTTTCTTAGAAATATCGGAGAAAAGAACAAAGAATGTTTTCATACTTATACAACCCTGAAATGTTCTTAAATGTGAATTTAAAGTGAATTAAAATTTATACTCATGAACTGACTTTTAAATAGGATCTTATAAAATGCCAATTGTGGTTTCATCAAGTAGATTTATCAAAATCAAACTTCTAAAGATCTTATCCACAATGTTTGTTATTTTTAAAGTATAATTTAGAAGTAAAGGCTAGACCCATTTGTATGTACATCACACAGATTTGTCACGTATGCATAGCGCGATTCATGAAAAATAATACACACTAACTTATATACCTTCCCTGTATTTAAATTTTACAAGTTTAAGCCCAAAAATATGTTCAATATTTGAATTTATCAGTAGCCTATAGGTGTGTTCCCGCTCTGCACATATTTGGTAATTAGAAATAGAACAAGAGGTGTGAAATTTGTTTTGATAATACTTAGAGTCTGATTTCTGGTATAGATATTCATGTAATTAGAAAGAAAAATAAATGTTTTTTTATTTATTGAAATAACTCTCTGACTAAGACTACTATTCATAATTAATTAAATAGTATGGATTTCTTATTTGTTAAATAAACAAAAAAAAAATAATAATAAAAAATAATAAAATTAAATAAATAAATAAATAAATAAATAAATAAGAAAAAAACTTCAAGTGCACATAATATTTGTTTTAAATTTCCTGATTTATTTACCAGTTCTCTCCTATATACATGTATGTACTTTTCCCAGTTTAACCAAATGTAGTACAGTCTACATAAATTACGCAATTATCTCATCAGGACAAATTCCCGTTTTCCACACAATTTTTATATGCCTGAAAATCAAATGTGTGCAAGACGGGAATAAATCGCCCTATACCCCCGAATCATGAGTTTTCTTGGTGTTACGGTTAATTTGTAATAAAGTGCTTCAAGACTCAATAATTGAGATGTTTGCTATTAATCACATGTAAAAACAATAATTCTCCTTATTTTAAAATGATTTTAACTCGCATATCATTTGTTATTTGTTCAGAAGGTCATTGAATTCTTGCATAGTTGCTCTTTCGATTTTTTGATGACGTCATATGTTTTCGTGGTATTTATAAAACAAGTAAACTATGGAAATCTAGTCCGGCAAAATCCTTATAAATTTTACAGTATAAAAAATACTAGTTAATTGACAAAATGATTACATTATTTGACATGGAAATTTTATTCTGGTTAATTAAGACTACATCTATCTAGGTATGCCTATGCTGTATTGCTAAATAATGTAAAAAGATTCTCTTTCTCAAGAGTGGCCTAGAAGTAATTATGTAAACCTTTATTTGAATGTTTCATGTTATAAAATATAAATTCCATGTATACTTAAAGAAATTAAATATTGAATTCAATTAATTATCAATGCCACAATATTTTTTTATTATAACTTTTTAACAACACCGATATATTTTTCTTTGAAAATTATTTAAAAAATGACGTTACTAGATCACCGTAGAAAAAATATCAAAAGTGAGAAATTCCAAATTATTGTCACATGACCGATAGCTTATGGATAGTTAACAGACGATGATATGCAGGATCGCCGGGTATTAGTTTGTAAGTTTGGTATTCTATTTCAAAACACGACGAATAAGGATTTATTACGCAAATTGTCAAATTAGCGAACTATGCATAAGTCACTCGCTATAGATAGTTTTCGATAGGCTAGATTTTTGCGAGAGTTATTTTCCGTTGGCCGCCAATACCGGCTGTCCAGATGCTCATATTCCTTCATTGTTCAACCAATTTAAATTTTTTTTATTTGCTATTTTGAATAAGAAATCATTATTTTTCTGAAGTATATAAATTTTTGGAAGCCCCCTTTATTTAAAAAAAATATTTGATAAAGATCTTCCACCAAATATTTCTGCTATATTTTCTTAAACTTAGTAAGACAAAGAGGGAAAAATCACTGAGTCAACCTCCAATATGGCGACCGACGGGAGTTAACTTTATCTAAATTCAGGCCTATCGAAAACTATCTATATTCTATTTTGGCAAAGGCAAAAAGGTTTAACATTTGGTCATAAAACATGCACAGGGTTCCCCTTTATTAATAGCAAATATGACGTCATTTCGACCTCGCTTTGTGCGATTATTCCTTAAAATAAAAAATACCACGAAAACGTATATACCACGAAAACACATGACGGGACGGTATATATCGTTACATTTTATTAACGTCGCTGTTACCACATTGTGACTGTGACTCACTTAGCTTAGTTTCGCCGTGTATTTTTCTGGGTATATACAAGAATGGTTTCAATTTCAGAGTTTATTTAGCAGAAAATACAGCATTTATAAATATTTAGCAATAATCAATTTCTTAATTACTGTTTACCTAACAAAGGAGGGGGGCGGGACGGTATATATCGTTACATTTTATTAACGTCGCTGTTACCACATTGTGACTGTGACTCACTTAGCTTAGTTTCGCCGTGTATTTTCCTGGGTATATACAAGAATGGTTTCAATTTCAGAGTTTATTTAGCAGAAAATACAGCATTTATAAATATTTAGCAATAATCAATTTCTTAATTACTGTTTACCTAACGAAGGAGGGGGGGGGAGGCGTCATTATATTAGAAACTATTTATTTTAATATTTTATTTAAAGTGTCCTCTTAATAAGATATCATACATCTTTCTCCTTTGATAATTTTGATTTTGTCTACAGATAAACTAAGTAATTTCTAGCCTCTGAACTTGCAATAAACTTTGTTGGTTTTGCTTTCATCAATATACCCCCCCCCCCACCAAAAAAAAAGAAGAAGAAGAGAAATACAAGAGAACATTCCAGAATTACAGATTAAAGTGTAAAGTGTTAAAATGTAAATGCAGTATTAACACTAAGTATACATAGGCTTCAAGACCCAGTCTAACGGCGCTAGATTTATAACAACGTCATGCACAAGAATATCTTATTTTCATCAAATAACAGTGGTTTTCCACTTCTTGTAGTGTCTCCGAAATTTTACACACCGTTAAAATTGTATACACCAATTGTACATTACTTGACTAAATGGGTTCCCATAAATTTAAGTTGTTTAAATTAATATTAAGTTTTTAATAACGTTTAAACATATTAAACCATAATTATATGATTTGACATCGTCCCGTTTGGATTACCGACGTTGCTTTTTCTGTCAACTTTTCAAGCATACTTTTTGCGTTTTATTTTGCTTAATATTTTCATTGTTATACGCGATACTAAATATATCAGAAAATTGCAACCGATTTATTTGTAATACATGTATACTGTAAACCAACTTTTATTCACGTGCGAGAAATTTCCGCGAAGTTCACGACAGCTTCATCATCGCAAATATTTCTCGCCGCGAACCGCTACTCTCTGTCTATTTACAAAAGATCGAAAAAGGCCGGATCTCGAAAATTAATCGTCGCCAGTTTACCCCTTGTATATCGCAAAATAAAGTCGTCGCGAAAAAGAGTTGGTTTAGAGTATCTAATGTTTGATCTGCTTTGACTCGTTTTATGAAGAAAATAATTATTTCAATCCGATCTTTTTATTTAAAAGTTTATGGCATTTTTACTTGGTCCGTAACACTTACAAGTTCTAACAATAAAAATTAAACTATACTGACTTGGATTTTCAAAAAGAATATTTTGATATACAATAAGCATATCTTGAACCATTCATTTTGATACAAACAACATTGTTTACGAATTCTTTGGACAACCCTCGTATATCAAGGATTAATTGTCATTCAGTGCAATTTTCAAAGTACTGTAAAATAATTTGAAAACATTCACAAAAAAGTTATAGTGAAAAGGACGAAATTAATTGCTCCTAATTCTTGCACCAAAGGGGATACTTTTGATAAATAAAATTAAAACTTCTAAGGATTTTAAGGACACTGTGAAGTGCACTTCGAATACCCCTTTTAAGTGTAACTAAAACGATCGATTATAATTTCAAAACTCAATGATCAGGTGCTAGACGGTGCTTTTTTGTAGTCGAGAGTTTAGTTTGATTCTCGTTCCCGGCTCTCGCGTTAAACCTAAGACGCAAACAGGGTCGTCGCTGTTCCTTAGCCCAACACCCGGCAATTAAAATGAAAACATGTTTTTATGTTTCAGTCGGAATTGGCACGGTAAAGAACCTTCAATTCTCAGTAGCCCTGAGTTCTGAGCGTAAGTTTGAGCATAAGACTTTTACCGGTGGCATTTATTTTGTATTTTGTGTTTAACGGGCAAATTGCAAGTTTAATATGGAATTTTAATAAACATGTATACATCAAAATGCAAAATACATACGAAAAATTTACGTAGTCAGAATTTTCATTTTTAATTTCAATTTCAAACATTTCCAAAAGAAAAATTTCTTTGATTAAAAAATAATCTATATAATTTGCCTTTTGTAAAATTGAAAATCATACAAGAAGATAAATTTAAATGCATCTTCATTTTAAAGAAATAATAAAATCACAAGCTCTATAATTTAATTACACATACAAACCATCTCTCACACTCTCACCCTCACGCACACACAAGTAAATTAAAAAAAAAACTTACCTTAAGTCTTCTTGAGAAGTGCATACCGAAAAATGAAATATAATTATTTAACTACAAAATATTTAGGAAAAACAAATATCGCTGAAAAAAGGACACGCTGTGTGTCTCTGAAAAATCCCAGATTTAAAATACACTGACAAGGCATTTAGAAAAATCAAGATAGAGCCTGTTATTTTCGAGTTCTAGGAAAAAGCATGAAGGAATCTTTCAAATGCAAATAAATATTGGTTGTAACGCATCCTTATTTCATTTGATAAAAAAATTCTTGTATAACCTGGTATATTGCCAACGTCACAATGATTTTCATAAATAATATATTATTCTGCTTAACGTTACATTTAATACATGCTCACTTACAAGACATTGTTGAAGGAGATATTGTCTTATTTTCAACATGTAATGATAAAAAATTCAATTATAAGAAACTAGAGGTACTGTGAGCAATGAGCTCACTAAATGATACCCCCCGCCTCCCATAATGTCGATGTGTTGCTATATATTGTTTTACGGTAATGTGTAAAGAGGAATAACTCGTCCAATCAAATGTTATCCAGAAGCTTCTATTATGTGACGTCATAGGTAAACAAAAAATGGCAATGTCCATGTTTTGCTCTGGAAAACGTAAAATACGTGTCGAATAAAAAAGTAAAATAGGAGGTGCACAATGGCAATATGTAATAAAGATTCTGTGAAGGTTTCATTAAATTTCACTCAGTAGTTTAAGAGGAGTTGCGGATAAGAGAAAAAGCGTAACAGACGGACGGACAGACAGACGGACGGACGGACGGACAGACGGACGGACGGACGGACAGACGTACAGACGGACGGAAATCCCGATCACTATATACCCTCCCGCTTTTCAAGCGGGGGGTATAATAAATCTAACTTGGATTGAAACAGTTTACGCTTTTCCATAACATGCTTCTTGTCTCTAAAGCGTAAAATATCCTAAACCAGGTTATATCAGAATAACGTGAGTAAATATTAAATTCATTCCTTCAGAAAAATCAAATTGATGTTGTCATGAAACAGTGATACCCGCTTACAGGTGTTTGTCTCTAATTGTCTCCCACTTTTATTAAAGCGAGGGGACATGAATAATAAACTAGAGGTACTGTGAGCAATGAGCTCACTAATTGATACCCCCCGCCTCCCATATGAATAAAATGGCAATGTCCATGTTTTGCTCTGGAAAATCCAAAATATATGTCAGATCAAAAAGTAAAATAGAAGGTGCACAATGGCAATATGTAGTAAAGATTCTGTGAAAGTTTCATCAAATTTCATTCAGTGGTATGAGAGGAGTTGCGGATAAGAGATGGGTACCCCAAAGCGTAACAGACGGACGGACGGACAGACGGCTAGACAGACGGACGGACGGACAGACGTACACACGGACGGAATTAACGAATACTATATACCCTCCTGCTTTTCAAGCGGGGGGTATAATAAATTTCGTATCTTCGTCTGTCAATCTGTCCGTTTGTCAGAAAACATAAGGACATATTTTTTGAATAAGAAGAGATAGGACTTTCATATTTATACCCCCCGCTTGAAAAGCGGGAGGGTATATAGTAATCGTTAATTCCGTCCATCTGTACGTCTGTCCGTCCGTCCTTCCGTCTGTCCGTCCGCCCGTCCGTCTGTTACGCTTTGGGGTACCCATCTCTTATCCGCAACTCCTCTCACACCACTAAATGAAATTTGATGAAATTTTCACAGAATCTTTATAACATATTGCCATTGTGCACCTTCTATTTTACTTTTTGATCCGACACATATTTTGGGTTTCCCGGCCACAGGAATACATGGACTTTTTCACCAGTTATAACCATACGGGAGGCGGGGGGTATCATTTAGTGAGCTCATCGCTCACAGTACCTCTAGTTCATATGTGTATTACCTTTGACAAGATCTTTCTAAATACACAATGATTTTTTGATCCCATGAACTTGACTTTGTATTTTGACATACTTTTCAAAAAAATTAACATTACTTAAAAGATTGGCCAAAACTTTTGAATGCGACGAAATCTTTGTTTGATGTACCCGACTTTAAATGAATTATTATCTAGAACTTTCATACTAAACATATGTTTTTCCTTTTTATATACACTATGATTTATGACCCGTGACCTTTATGTTTGACATGAAACTTTGTCATAACTTCTGGATGAGAATGATAGTGCAGAGATTGGGCTTTAATTTTGACATGTGTATTACCAGAGATAAGATATTTCGAGCATCCTATGATTTCTGACCCCTTGACCATGTTTAACCTATTTAACCATGTTTAACCTAATTAAACAAATCAACTTTGGTGATAACTTTTGAATAACATTTCATAGGGCTATGACATTTGACCCAATACTGTAAACCAACTTTTATTCGCGTGCTAGAAATTTTCGCGAAGTTCGCTAGAGCTTGTCATAGCGAATATTTCTCGCCGCGAATCAGCACTTAAGGTAGGATTCTTCTCACATTTCTTGTATTCAAAAAATAATGAAATTTTCACAGAATCAAGAGGACAATATCACTAAGTGATGGTATCAGTGAGATTACATTTGACCGTTTAATATTAGAGGCAAGGTCAGGTCAAGGTCATTACCTTTTTCCTGGACATTAAGAATAAAAAATTAATGTTTCCATTCATGCTTTCCTTACTTCTAATTCAAAAAAATTTGATGTTTTTCTTTTTGCATAAAAAGATACTACCATATAGGGCCAATAAGATGATATTACCAAATTGACATAGAAAATTTAAATAAAATGGATATTTGCTAATCCAAATTTCCTCTACTGTTCTTAAATTTTTTTTTATATAAGTTAATTTTATATGCTTCCTATATTTAACATTTTCTTATTTTCACATATAGTAAAGTTGTCACATAAAGGTACAAAATAATACAAAAACTAAATGTTTTGATCGTTTACTAAGAGAGAAATAACACTTTTTATGGATTTTTGGCTGAAATCTGTACTTAGATTTGAAGCATTTAAAAGCCAACATACGACGGTTGTCCCAAAAAGTCGTAAACAGGGAACATAGTTTATTTTCTCGTTGGTAAATCAAATTTTTTATCTTGTCCTAGCAATGAGTAGTATTTTATGATCATGCATTTCAAGTTTCATGACGATACCACATTTAATAAGAAAACTATGAAAAAATAAAGAAACCATGTAAGTGTACATCGGTGCACGAACGCAAGCGTAATTTACCTCTCTCATAACGTCATGGTCCCTTTTTATACCCCCCCCCCCCGGGAGGGATGCCATTGTGCACCTCCTATTTTACTTTTTGATCCGACACATATTTTGGGTTTCCCGGCCACAAGAAAACATGGACTTTTTCACCAGTTATAACCATATGGGAGGCGGGGGGTATCAGTTAGTGAGCTCATCGCTCACAGTCCCTTTTTCTGCTTCACATGAGGCTATTATCATCCAAATGAATATTTTTATAGTGACAAACCACAATTGACTAAGGGAATAATTGAAATTCAATACTGTCCGGTTTCTTAAGCAGATTTATATTTTATTCAAAATTAAATTAGTTGAAAGATCACCTTACATTTTATGCAGCAGAGAATACACCTTGTTTGACGACGTTCATGGCCCAGAACGTTCCCAAATGCCTGCGTTAAACAATCAGTACTCTAGTTTACATGCAATAACTATTTTTTTTTAATATAAAGGAAAAACTACCTTTGAATCTCATACTATTAAAAACAACTTTTCTATTAAAATAAAGTGTGTAATGTCCTTTCTGTATTCTTTTTCCACGTCTCTGATGAATATAAAACATACCAAAAACAATTTATTACCTTTCCGTGCTCCGGGTTCGCGTTCGACGATGTCATTTTCATCAATCTCAATTCGAACAACACTTTGAAAATAATGCCACCAGTCATCTGTTTCTTATGCTATTTATATGAAAATTTGACATGTTATTAAGATTTTGATTCTGGTTTCAGTGATTTAAATTTTAGTTCAATTTTTTACATATTACCAAAGAAATAAAAACAAATGTAATAGTTATATGCGTCAATTATTCCAAATTTTGGTCATGCGCCGACAGACTATATCGGCCTTCATATGAATCGTCCCAATATAATAAATATGAAATATATATATTTAAGAATTCACAATTTTAAAGAACATTGATTGTATCATGTCTATGCAAAATTTGGCTAGTATTGGTTGCGTGTTAAAAACGTTATTAACATTGTCTACGACTTTTTGGGTCAACCCTCGTAGTTCTAGTATGTGTGAAAAATCTTATTTATTTGATATATTTAGAAACTTTAGACCCTTATCATTAATTTAACTTACAAATATAGTCCCTGCTAATTTTCAAACGCAGTTTACCATTTCTATTTAAAGTTGTACAATTGTGACGAGGAAAGAAAAATATGGTCTTTCAAATCTCTTACACCTAAATATATAACACATATAAGCAAATATATTTTGAATATTTCATCTAGTCAGAAACTAGAGAAGAATCCTACCTGCTGTTTCTATTATAAAAAGATCCTAGAAAGGCTTAGTCGCGAAATTTAATCGTCGCGAACTAGTTTACCCCCACTAAATCGCGAGATAAAGTCGTCGCGAATAAAATTGAATTCTTTGGCTTTGCTTGTTATACTCTCATTCTTATTTGTATGAGCAGGGAAGAAGCAACAGACTTCTATAATTTTAAAATAAAGATATGATTAATGATTTTATGGATAATGTTAAGGTTCTACTCAGTAGAAGGTAGAATAGGGCCTCATAAAACATGTATTACATGCAAAGAATTTAATTAATGTATTTCGAGGGTTGTTCGAAAACTTCAACTTCTGTCATATCTTTTTTATATAACGGCATACGTTATTCAAATTTGATAGAAATATTTTAACAATAAATCCAAATGATTTGTATTATTTTTTTATTAAGTATCACGATTTATTAAAAAATTATCCAGATTTTTAATATTAAAAAGTCGGATCGCGGAGCAGGTCAAAATTTAGTACGTTACAAAGAAAACACTATATAATGTCTGTAGTCATGTTCTCTGTAAAATGGAGCATAAACGACAAACAGCATAGAAATTCAAATAAAGAATTGTTGCATCTATTCTTATTCCAAATCAAGACTTAATATTTTGCTTTGTTATATATAAGATCTCACATGATTTGTAGCTGGATATGATTTTTATCCAACGAGTTGGGTACAAATCATATCCAACTACAAATCATGTGAGATTCTTTTTACCCCATGTTTTACATTTTGTTTTATAAACCACAATCAATGTTTTACTCTGTTTTTATATATATATATAGGTCTCCACTTTATTTTACTTCATATTATGCTTACACATAACCCATTGTGAAGTCACAAATGTGGGAAACGAAAACGATATCACATGAGCTATATCAACTGGAAAAAATGTAAACATGGGAGACTCCTAAGTAAAATTTGAGGCCATACTTTAGAATTTTCGTCATTTTTCCCTACTTTCTGTTTAAAAAAAAACGATCTACATAGATCCATATTTTGTTGATAAAAAAATATATTTTATTTAGAAACTTCATCTCCTTATAACACTTTACCCCCCTTGTTTAATCCAAATTGTATTATTTCAAGCAATTTTGTAACCCTTTATTGCTCCAGGCTAGTTACCTAGTCAGCTGTGTTAGTTCAAGCGAGACGTGATTTCCTACATGTAAGGTTTCAGTTTTTCACACCTCTGCTGCATTAAATAAACAAAGGGACGTATCTGTATACATTGAATAAACAAAGTCCTGAGCTAACCAGGACTTACACAAATTTTGTACATGTTACATCTAAAAAATTCATTTTCACCACTTATGAATTTCTTTTCGCCACCTTTGAAAAAAATTCGCAATTGGCGACAATGGCGAATCACAGCTCGAGCCCTGATCGGGAGTAAAAGAAATCAACTTGAGAAGAGAGGTAGTTCTTATTGAAAACGACAAAAAACGATGTCGTTTTATGACGTCATGGAGCAGCAGATAGCGATGCAATTTTGCACTTTACTCAGCTGGCAAATCCTGAATTAACTCATGTTGGAGGAATAAAAAAAAATACGTCACAAGCAAGCTGTGCATGTATATACAAATAGTATTTAAGTGACAGAGGCTCTGTATCGGATGAGGACAATCTATGAAGTAAAGATTTAACTGTAAAAATCTTCACAAAAACTTTAAAAAGATGGAACGTCAAGGAAAGACACACGCGCTTCAGAGTTGCTTATCCCGTGAAGGCAGAATTGAGTAATAAAAGAAATTGAAACCTTAACAAAGGGAATTATACAACGAGAGCAATTCTTAAGGAATTAATGTCAAGTATTAGAAAAAGGATTTAATAGCCATTCTCTGTAAACATTTCAACTCTTATATAGGGAGTGTGGCACGCATGGTCTAAAAATCAACTTTAGACACCGTTTCCATGGTATCTACTCAACATTCATATGATCTATTTATATTTTTTGAAGTAGTTTATGAGGTGGTACTTTCGAGCCAAATTTGAAAAAAAAATCTGTGACTATGCATGCCACAAAAGTTTAAGTGGTTACAGAGAATGGGTATTAATGAGTATGAGTTGGATAATACTATACTGTGTGAAATGTATAGGAATAGTATTTTTTCAAAGAAATTCTTGACCCTATGTTTTGATGATTCATTGCTTTTCAGCGTGCTCCGCGGGTACAATACATATTCATTATAAATGAAGTAAATTTATTGCTGTTAAATCAAATGGAATGAAACTTCACGCATCGATAAAACAAATAATTTAACATATTTAATTGTGCTTACTTTAAATTTCTATTGAGTAATATAACGAAGAATGCCATCCTCCACGAACTTTTCAAATAACCCTCGTATATGGTAGTTCAAAGTCATTTTGGTTCTTCAGAATATTAAAAATATTCAAAATTGACATATGATTTTGAAGAATTTCTTCTTTAGAAAGGGAACTATGAGTAAAAGTTAGATTACAATGTACCACTTGTAGAATTAGTTCCAAAATCTCCTTCACTACACTTCATATAATGAGCCTTACAAACGAAGACAACGAATGGATTATTGAATACAGAAGGATAAATGGATTTCATAGTCCCCTCAATCTTTAAATACGCGATTTTAACATTGGTCTAATACAATTAATCCATTCTGACACAGTGTCAATGTCTTCTCTGTCATATCTGGTCCATCGTATGGCGTATTAATCTTCTACAGAATCCATAATATTTATGAAATTCCTACGCAAGTTGAAGGATCGGAGTTTCCTATATTTAGGATCTTTAAAAATCTAGGGTCCTCATAATCAGCTATATTTTTTTGTCACCTGTAATAATGTGTCCAGCAGGCCTATAGTTATAGGGCGAAGAGGAACATGAACACGATGGAGGATTATGATTCAGATATTCGATATCCAGGTTATGCCAAGATTTTTTTTTTGTAATTGAAAAGTTTGGAAGCAATGGTCGATGTATATTTGTATGAAATACAAGGTGTAGTCTTTAAAAAGGTTTATGTAATTCATGTAGTACAGAATAATTTTCTGTTGCGAGTTTATTCCAAATTTCTTATTTCACCATACATTATTGTAAATTTAACTTGGATAAAAAAGTTAGAAATACATGTACTCTGATAATGCTATGTCAAAAGGTCTATAAATTCCCGTAAAATGCGCAGGTAGACAAAGGTTTAAGTTAATTCATTTGCAGAACTTTAGTGTCAACTGATGGATATAGTCATCAAACAAGTAAAGCCTAAGAAATATGAACAAAATGACAACATTTCATAATATGACGAATATCTCATTGACAATATTTATGAGGTTTCTGAAGACAAGGGACCTATAAAACGGGCCGCTGGTCTTACAACAATCTATTGAATTCCCATAGATACCAACTGGTTAGTAGAATTTATTTTTAAAAATCTTAAACATGAGAAAAAGAGAACAGTTGCTGTGGTTTTCAACGCGCGGGTGTTATTGGTAGGCAGGGAATGATCTCTCCTACATGGCTCCCGATTCCACATCATGTGTTTTGGATGTCCGTACACTGTATTTGCTCTGCTCCGGATTTGTATTGTTTGGAATGGACTTTTGAGCTTGAATACTGTTTGTTATCTCCATATATTACATTCAATACCTTAAAAAAACAGAACCATTTTGTTCCCCCCAAAAGAAAAATTAATGAATGTGATCTTCTCATTAATTTGTGATGAATGAATAACAAAGAATATTTTTAAAGGAAAATACGTTACAAATTAAATTATATTTAACTAAATATTGTATAAAATGTCCGCTTTCCAGAGTTATTTTTCTTTATCTCCCCAGACTAAAATACGTAGAAACACATGAAGATGTGTTATTCTGAAGTAGGTAAAAAAATTCCAAATTAAATAATTAAAACGGACAAAACAGTGGTAGATTATTTAAGTGCGGGAATGACAATTAAAAAAAAGAGAATTTGGATAGGAAAACCCCCAAAATGTTTTTTTCAAAATTAATCCTAATCCAATTCATGATTTTGTCCTGGTATAAGTGGAAAAATTAATAGAACATTATACCAAAAACAGACCTTTAGTAAAATGAAAAGTTATACGACACCTTGGAAATGTCTAAATCTACATCAAATGTACATACGTCTGGACTAGTCATGTGAAAGCAATGCCGATAAAAATCCACTGGTACAAAATCTATCACTTGGAAAAAAATATAGATTTCGTTCCATGTTCAATTTAAACATTGGCCTACATGTTATCAAGTCTCGTGTCATCCCAAATCCCTCAGAAGGATAATAATAAAATAACATTTATCAAAATGTCCCTCAATCAATTAATTTACTTTTCGAAATTTTAACAGTACCAGGGCTCCTCAGAAGGTACCCTTCCCTCTTAAAAAGTGATAATATCTACAAATAAGTGGATGATTCAAGGTCATTAATAATTTTGTAAAAATAAACATTTCGTTTACAGATACAATGACCTCATTAAGAAACATAGTCTACGTTTCATTTTTACTTGTTGATTGTCGTTTATTTCACAAATGTAAAAATTCATTATTTTTTGTCCACAGATTTTTCCGTTTGCCTGATTATGGCATGAAACATTCGAGATCAGTAACGAGTTATCTGGGGAAACTTACTCCTCAGAGCCACGTGCTCCCACCTTTGATATTTTTAGGACCCTTTTTGTTATTAATCTCTAATTTCGTATTGTATTGCTTCTTGAGTTTTAAAGCATTAAAAGTCTTAAGCGTTAAAGTAAATGTGACATTAAGTAAATATTCCTATTATAACGTCATCTTAATGATGACGTCATGGTAACGTCAATGTAATGCAATGTTTGAATAATCGGTCTAGATAAACAAGTCAAAGTGATTAGATGGTTTTTTTTTTTTAAATTCTATCTGACTCAACATTTTGTGCCGTGACCATTGGGAAAGTAATAGCAAACTAGAAATGGATGTGATCAAGTTAAAGGCATAGTGTTTAGGCCATGGGGGATTTATTTCCAAAATTTTGAGGAGAATTTCTGAGAATGAAGATGAAAATGGAAAAGCGGAAATGATCAAGGTACTGGAGGAAAAGTGGGACACATAAGAGAAAATCAACAACGAGATTCTACAAGAATTAGAGAAAGAAGGAGAGATTCAAATGGAGATCGAATATTTAGATGAGTACATGTTAGATTTGAGACTATAATTAGCAGAATTGACAAAGAATGGAAAGGCTTCTGAGAATCTTAATTAATGTACATCCAGGAATTTAAATGTAAATGCACCACAGTTCATTCCAAGCAGTGAATCATTAGAACCCAACATGGGAAAACCTAACATTCATAATCATAAAGTGCCGAAATTATTTTTTCTGGAAATTTACTTGAATGGCAAACGTTTTGGGATTATTTTGAGACAAGCATCCATGGGAACAACAGGTTTTCTAATGCTGAAAAATTTAGCTATCTACTATCGATGCTATGTTGGCAAGCACTTCGCACTGTATCAGGATTCAGCTTGACCAATACCAACTACGGACAAGCAATAAATGTTTTATTTGAAAAATACGGACAAAATCACAAAATCATCAAAGCCCATATTCAAAGTTTAAGGACAGATGATACAAACAAATTTTTTCTTTCAAAAAGATTTAATATCATGTCACTAGCTTAGAAAAGTGGATGGTTCTTAGAATTTTTTATCCTAATAACTGGAAAATGAAATAGACTTGGAAAATATTAGCAATATTTCAATAAAAATCAAATATAGGCAAAACACATTCAGTAAAGGTTTACAGGTGGAAACAAATTTCAGAATATGTTACCATGGTGCTTAAAGTGTAATAAAAACTTAAGAAAAATATACCAAGCCAGGTGATTTTTTTTAGGAAAAGCTTAATGGTAAAAATCAGCCTATGTAATTTTGCTAATTTTTTGTCATTTTATTCTTCCTCACAAAATGTCCTTAATTGACATACAATTCTTAAAGTCTAATCCTGACAGTTTGAGAAACTTCTTCGACAAAATGGAGTGCTGCATTAGAGCATTAGAAGCTCTAGGAACTTATGAAACCACCAATGGGACAATTTTAACTCCAATGTTATACAACAAACTGGCAGCAGAAATTCGGAAGAACATTACCCGGGACAAAGGAGATGATCAATGGGAACTGAATTCACTGAGGAGAGCCATGAAGAAGGAGCTTTGTGTTCAAGATACCGGACAGCCACGTGAACAAATAGGAAACCCAGGAATTCATTCCAACAGCTAATTTTGTTGCTGGGTCAAGTCATAAAAGGAGCAACAAGCAGGAAAATTATGTGAAGCAATGCTTATTCTGCAAAAGAAATCATTCACCAATCAATTGTCATAATGTCCAAGACTATGATAAGAGAATATCAATCATCAAACAGAAGAGAGTCTGCTTCAATTGCTTCGGAAATCACAAAGTAAGTGATTGTCAATCAAATTTAAAATGCAGGAATTGTAAGAAATCTCATCATACAAGTATCTGCAAAAATTTGCAAACACCTAGAAGTTCCCCAGAGAGGGATGTCACAAAGTCCGAGAGCACACACTCGAACCAAGTTTTGCTAAAATCTGCCTTGACACCAATTTGGTATGGAAATCAAGAAATCAGCTGTAAAATATTACTTGATATAGGAGCTCAAATTCATTTATTACAGAAGAGCTAGCACAGAAACTTGATGTTATATCAAATGGATCCGTTACCCGAAGAATTTCAGCATTTGGAAACAAGAATAGTGAAATGCGTCATATTGAGAAAAGCAACGGTACAGCTAGAAACACAAACTGGAGACAAAATTCCAATCCAATTATTTTACCAAAGATTGCAGCTCTAATCTCAAACAGATCACGCGTCTCAATATCAAGGAACTTGCATACCTTAGAGGATGAAAATTGGCACACTCAGTGAGCACAGAGGAACAATTCCATATTTCAGTGCTAATTGGAACATAGTAGGGGACAAACTCATCAGAGGAAATGGACCCACTGCAGTCGAATCAAAGGTTGGATATCTTATATCTGGACCTATCCAATTAACAGGACTGATGGGGACTGCACATCCTAGGATACAATTTAAAAACCAGATTTACGATGTTCCTCCTAGAGGCACATTTGTTTCAACATATCTGAGAGAGATCTATCAAGATGATGAAGGAATTACTTGTACTGAGCACAATATATTTCCAACTTCAAGGTCATATCAAGGTCACACTGATACAAGCAAAATGATGTCAAGGAATCCTCAGAGAAATCCCAGATTTGAGAGAGTCTTTGATGAGAGGAGATATGTACCACAAAAGATGGTGGGCTTCTGCACTGTATTACAAAAACTCAGCAGTGAGCAGTATGGAGACTTGAAAAGCAATGAAAATGGACAATATAGGGAAGAACCACGTGAAGTAAGATCTAGGGAGAACAGTGTTCACAATAGAAGAGGCAGAGGGACATACAACAGACTTGAAAACAGAAGACCATATCGCCGTAGGACAGGAACTACAAGTCCATGATGACCATACAAAATGCATAAAATTGACACTTGCCGTAGAGGTGGATCTCATAACTGGCGGAGATGGACTCACAAGATCAGCAATATTACGTTTTCGTAACAGAACCATATCAAACCGTCCAATTACGAAGTTATATCCCCTTGAACTACACAAATCAGATTCCAAAGTGAAGAGGAGTGAAAGACTTTCCAATTAATTTTTTTTGTAAAACACAACGCGATGTATGAACTTTCTATCCTTGTAAATTGTGATTATTGACATTTTCGGCCCGGAATATGTTTGATAATGATCTTCCTATATGTGACGTTAAAGTACATGATGCATTAAGTAAATATTCCTATTATGACGTCATTTTAATTAAGACGTCATGGTCAGTGTAATGCAATGCTTGAAGTATCAGATAAACACAAGGAAATAGCCAATCGAACTGAACTTAGTCACATGTAGTTCTATATATTTGGAGACAATTTCTTTTTCTTTTTTTCATTTTCGGCAACTTTATTTAGGTCTACATTTTTAATTTTTTGACTCATGTAACAAGAATATCATATCTTTAGCAGAATTGTGCCACTGAATTAAAGTGAACTCTTTTTCAGGTGCGCATGTTGCAACTTGCTGGATGGTGTGTAGGCTGTTTGTCAACATCTGAAATCCACGTGTATTTCGGGGTAGGTATGTATATTCTCAATTTTCTTTTTGAAAGCCGCATAAGGGTTTTTTTTTATCTCAAATTATTGTCTAAGCATTTATTTTTCTATTTCATGAATTATCTGCTGAGAGACTAGTTAATTAATTCCATTAAAGCTATATAGTAACATATAGTGATATTATTTCCTTGTGTGAGACCTTAAATAATAAATGTATATCGGTTGTCACAATTTGTGATAATGGCATGGAAATATTCATCCCATCACTGTACCCATTGTTTTATAAAGGACAACGAAAACATGCAAATACGATGATTGGAAATACTTTAATTGTTACTGTAAATCACTTTTTTTCGAGGGGTAAAATTTTCGCTGTTAGAGTAAAAAACCTTGGATCGTGGTGATTTGAATTCGTGGTTGAAGAATTGTTGAGTAGTTATTTATGTAACATTTAACATTTCGTGGTGGACATGAATTCTTGGGTCTCTTTATATCTCGAAAACATCGAAAATTTAAACCCCACGAGATTTTGTTATTTCACAGTATCTTACATCATAGCTTTATGATAAACGCGATGACTTTCATTTTTCAATTGTCAATTTTCCTTAACTATGCAGCGATATACCTTTGTCTCTTAAATACAGAGTTTCTTTTTCTAACTAAAGTTGATTCGATTCGGAAGAGCGTGTCTACTTATGAATAATTTCTAAAACGAAATATGTTATTGGCAAAAAATGTTGATGAAGAGTATCAGCAGTCTCATCATCCTGTATAACGTGTACATACAGGATATAGGCGATCACTCATAAAAATACATTATTTACAGGTCTGGGTTTTAAAGTACATGTTGGTCTGGAAATCAATTCATACTGAATACGTCGAGTACAATTTCTAAAACAAGGAGAATTATTGATAATCAAGTTGATGTTACAAGAATATCATTTGTCTTGTTTAAAGACATCATTTCATATGGTCGATAAAATGTCATTTTCAACAAATACAATTTAGTCAAATGCTCCCTGACGTTTTTCGTACTAATTGTTAGACAATTTTTATACACTGAATTGTCGACGGATTTTTCTGTTAATTCCCGCGGCCGATCATGAAAAGGAGCACAAGGCAGGTGTAAACTGTAAGCGCTCCTCCATGGCCCCTGATCTCACCTATGATGTTTTGCAGGTTTGTGTTTCCTCCGCTCCGATTTTGTAATATGTAATGGACATTTGAGGTCAAATTCGTAATCTCCACATATTTCATCTAGTAAATATAAAATCTAAAATATTCAGGCCTAATGCAAAAAGTCATTTTTATTCTCCATGGCTTACTCAGAACTCAATTACATGTAAGTCTGACGTAATGGCTATAGGATGAGAATGAAACTATGATTCACCACAACCAGCATGATCAAATTTTTAAAAAAGTGAAATCCGTAATGATCCCCGTGGCCATTTTTATCCTTCGAAACTGGGATGGATTTAAATGACCTGAAATGAAAAAGATTTCAATCTACTCGACGATGGACGATCCACAACTCTTCAGTATGAGCTTAAACCCTAGATTTAAAATTATGTTGCCTTTTGAATTATTTTGAACAACTTTATATCAGTACAAAGAAATGGTATATTTTTAACCAAACGGTGTGAGAGTAGGTGTGGTAATCTCTTATCTTGCAATGTATAGTTTTTGTTCATGCCAAAGATGTGGCAAGGGTACATAGATGCATGCAGTCAGTAAGAAGAAAGTACAGTTTGAGCTTCATTGTGCCCTAAAAATTTAATGTTCTTAAAAAGTTTTGAAATTAGCTTTAACAAGATTTGAGTAAATGCATATAATAAATCATTAAAGAATATGGCATGAAGTAGGATCGTTCTGGAAAAATGACTTCATTAATTTCGTACATTTCTAAGTTTAATGCAGAAAGCCGCAAAATGACTCATTTCTGTGCTTATTTTCCTTTAGAAATAGTGTCTGCCACCGTCGCCCAGTTCAGTTTTTGGATATCTTATGTAACCCCTGCTTTGAAAAATCACATATCTCAAAATCTTTGTGGGCGACGGGGGCTGAGTATGTTTTCTGAAGAAAAATTCCATTGAAAATTGATGTCTCTGCAACCTTTAAAGAAAATGAGCAAGTTAATGACGTCGCAATTAGCATATAGGAGGGCGTACAAGAAAAACAATTTGTATTTTATTACTGCATGGAGTTCCAATTAATCAGAAAGAATAAATTTTAATTTTCCAAACTTAAGCCAATATGACTTGCATAGGATGATGATATGGTGTAAAACCTTGACAAAATAATGCTGACTGCGCAGGCATGAACTTCCTTTATTTTTTTTTTAGATAAAGGATATGAAGAAAACGAACAGTATTCAATTTAAACAAATTTATCTTGTTAAGTGATCGAAGTACAACTAATTACTTGTATAAAGAACGCCATTGCAATGTACCTTTCCTTTGTGGATCGCATGATGTCTGTACTAGGGCTGTTTAATAAATAATTTCCTGGGCTCTTTGACATACAACATAACAATCATTTGACATTGAGCTTGACTTTCTATCATTTTTGCATCCTTAGTGAATTGATAACAGTTTATGTGACCACTTTTCATTAAACAGTTCAATTGTAAAAAGCTTGAAAACAAGGGCTATTCGAGAAACTGCATTAAAAATAAATGGTAAAGAATCAGTAAACTAGAGTGAAATTAAACGCTTCATGAAAGTTGCTGTAATACTCGTTAAGAATCCCAAAGAAATATTCACTGAAATATGTGAAATTTACAGCAACCAATGTCTGTTTTATAGACACATGAAAGGTGTCAATATTCTATACACAAAAATGGGTACCGTCCTTGGCGCCAAAGACTTACAACCACCCATGTACTGTTTGCCGAAATTCAACAAATTATCAATGATGATGTTTGAATGACTTCAAGACACATAGCAAAATTGACAGCTTATAAGAATGTCTAAACAATTATTTAAACAAAAGAATCAAAAATTAAAGTTATATTATCCAAATTTGTCTGAAATCCAGACAGAGAGTGAAACTTGAATCCATTGCTTTGAACCCTCAAAACAAATTTACAATAAGATGCACTTGACAAATACAGCCAAGATCTGAGAAGAGCAAAGAATTACAATAGCACAAAACAATTTTATATGCCATTTTCTTTAATATTAGTGGTCTTGTTGTTCAAATTCTTATTCGGGGAGGCAGTTCAGTTTCTGGAGAAAACTAGAGAGCAAATTTTCGCAAAAAATCGAAGGGTTTATGAGAGGAGGGAACCAGGATCTGGAATCCACTACATTCAATTTCTTCATGACAGCGTCCAAACTCACACGCCATGAAGAGTAAAGTAGTTTTGGGGATAACAGAGAGCTAATGTTTTGTCACACCAACAATATTCGCCAGATCTTTCATCCTTTGACTTGTTCATTTTCTAAACTTGTAAAATACACCTTTCAAGAAACTAATACAGGAAATCTTAGGATCTGCAATCTTCTATTATACAAAAGACCATACTCAAAAAATGTTCTAAAAACAATCAGAAATTGGATAAAAAATGTTACATGTACCTACATGTGTTTAAATTAAAGAGAATATTTAAGTGAAATCATGAAAACCATTTTAACAGCCCTCATACATCATTGATTTTATTTTCACAGAGTTTTATGGATAATCGCTACAAGGACTTTGAAATGAACTCGTGGTGTAGCTGTGATTCATGTTGGACGATGGTGACGTTTGGTAAAGGTTTTCTGGGTGTCCGTTTTTGACGATTCGTGACAACATTATTAAACTGTTCCCTGGAGCGATCCCCTGTTTTCCCTGGAGGAAACTGAACAATGACCTCACAATGTATGTCCATATTCTCCTCGTTATCGATATATCGTTTAAAAAAAATAACAGAAAAGAAAAGCGAAGCTGTATGAAGTGAGTTTGCCCTTGAGATGAAAAAAATGTTTGACATATGTTCACGTATATGTATGTGTAGAATCTTAATCACGAACCTAAATAATAAGCTGTCCATTTAAATATTTATCTCTAGGCAATGAAGTTTACAAACAATTTTCTTGCAGTTATTTTGATGAATAGCTTCTTTTGTCATGAATTATTTCAATTTTATTTTTCACATTAATATCTTGCAAAATCACAGATCGATGTGAGTGTGTTTAAAAGAATATACAGTGTACACCTTGCAGGAAAGTAATTCTATTTAACAAATGTTTTACAGTTTTGATTTATAAATATACTGTTTTAATGCAGAGAGAGAGAGAGAGAGAGAGAGAGAGAGAGAGAGAGAGAGAGAGAGAGAGAGAGAGAGAGAGAGAGAGAGAGAGAGGAGCTTTCAGACAAGTGCATTATAGTACATTACAGCGCAATAGCTTAATCATAAGAATATTCCTATAATAAGTTTGGTTACCAGTTTTTTTGTTTAATGGCTCTAACGAGTTTTTTTCACGTAAGCATCAAGAATTCATTCTTTTGCCATCACGCCCTGAGACCAGCCACTTCCCACGGTCTCACCAGAGAGACCAGTAGTACGCAGTAGATTTCGAAACCATCATGTAAGATCAACTTCTTTCTCATCAGCTTTAGAAAAAATGCTCTAACATTCGCTAAGATCTAGGGATTTGATTTTGAGTCAGTTCATCTCACTGGTGTTTCCAGCTTATCTCGGGTAAAAACATTGTAAAAAATATAGACGAATACCTTTTATTTACAAAGTAACAGAGATTTTCGTAAATAATTCAAATTCTGTTATTTTAACTCCAGCATAATTCAATGAGGACAAACCATCTATTCTATGGCGGAGAAAACTGTTTTGCAGCAATGTATATCTACAAAGATCAAAAAGTCTTTAATTCTATGAGATTATTGTTATTACATGTAAATATATACTAATTTTCGTTTTCAATCAATAGTACACTAATCGTATAAAGTAATTTATTTTCTTTATTAACTTGAACTTAGATAGAGTCATGACTTCTTTACCTTGCAGTATTAATAACAGATTGAGGGTGTTGTAGCATTTTGTATCTAGCAATTGATTTCCGAAAACGATAGATTTTCAGTCCATTAGCAATAATCCTGGAAAAACATCAACATCCAGTGATAATAATTTGTCATAATGCATTGACTGAGCCATATAGGATAAGAGAAATGCACATTTTCGAAAATGAAAGAAACAAAATACTAAGACATTTATAATATATTTGAAAAAATGCAGAAGATACTTTTGCTTATTTTTACAAAGAACAATCTTCTTTAACTTCACCTTTGAATGAGTCATGACTATATAAAAAACATGATTACTCAAAAATTATACATGCACACTTTATTACAAATAAATTGTTTGAAACAAGTAGGAAATGTAACTTTTATCAGAGTACTTTTTCCCAAGCATATTTATAAGTCAATTCATAAAAATGCTAAAACATTATATTTTAAACGTGAAAAACTTTTAACAATAAAAGGATAACAATATTCATGAATTGCTAATTCCTCTCTGAAAAAACTTGTACCTGTAGCTCATATCATCATCTTCTCCACCCCAGTTTATAAATGTGTTTGACCAACCATTGACCATTTCAAATTCCTTCTTTCTCCATGCAGATACACCTCCTATTAATTTTTTATCTGGAAGTCTATAAATTATACAAATATGCACTTCACTATGATTTTTGTATTTTAATGAATACATTACTAATGTATTTTTTGTATTTTGATCATTTTATAGGAGTTAAATATACAGATAACGAACTTTTGAATTACATGGTTTTGGCAAAGACAGGTGTACTTAATTCGCAATTTATAATATTTTCCTATTTTACCTATATCACAATCACCCGCATAATTTAAATATTTAATGCCAATGCAACAATTAAAGTTTGTAATACTAATTGTCACAGGGTGACCATTGTTTTTATTTTATTTAGTAAAATTAGTTCATTTGAAGTAGTACAGTTAGTATAGTAAGTTAATGTAGTAAATAAGATAGCTGTAGTAAATTCCTTTCATTCATTCATTCATACCCGGTCATTCATTGTCATCGTGTGTGTAAGACACGAAAGGAAATCGTCACGATTTTCCGGATAAGAACCATGAGAACGACATGATAAAAGTGCATGCTGGATAAAAATTGAAAAATTGTTCAACAAGTAAAAATTGTTTTGAAAATGCTTCAGTTGCGAATGACACAAGGATAATTTTTTTTCTACACTTTGCACTGCAACATGAAGCATATCTCTGCAAAAACCACTGGCATTATCACGTTACAAAGATCCAGGGTATCAGAAGTGATCAGCACGTGATTCACCTTCATTTTGTCGACAATTATTTCTTATTATTAATAATTGACTTTATAACATCGATAAATCTAATTGATGAGCAAAGCAATTAAATTTTCATTAATTAAAAAAAATATTTATTTTGCTTTGAAGACAGTCTGAAATAAAAAAGAAATGATCAATTGCAAGTGCTGATGCTATTTCAGCTTTGTATATACTGAAGTGCTTTTCTTGCATGTATGCTTTTTTGTGAAAAATTGTGAAAGTACTTTTTGAAAAGTTAGATTTTGTTAGTGGCCGATCTGATGCTTTGCATCAATTTTACTTGTATTATATTCTTGTTTTTCCGGTGTTCCGTGTCAAGTGAGTATTTGGTTGTCTTGTGGTCTATTATTATCCTGAGTGTGAGTGGTAAAACCAGTATGTATGAGATGTGGTAGTTATGTACCCATGAGTGAGTCCTAGTATGTATACTTATGCACTGTAGTAAATTCCTTTCATTCATTCATTCATTCATTGTCATCGTGTTTGTATTATATTCTTGTCTGTCCGGTGTTCAGTGTCAAGTGAGTATTTGCTTGTCACGTGATTGTCTTGTGGTCTATTATTATCCTGGGTGTAATTGGTAAAACTGGTATGTATGGGATGTGGTAGGTATGTACCCATGTTTGAGTCCTGGTGTATATTCTTATTCACGGACTATTCCTTTTTAATCTTGACGATACATTAAGTTGGATGTTCTCCTGTGGGAAATCTATGTTAGCAGTTCATTTAAGAAGTTCCTTACGGAATCTTAGTGCCTTAAATGCTGGAAATAATAATTTAATATAAATTCTTATTTTAAGCTATTGAAATTAAATAAATATTAGTGTGTGTGAATTTGTACGAGTGGGTCATTTTCATTGAAGGTCACCTTCGTTCATGTACTTCGTTTATACATTATTTATTTCATCGTTCCTGCAAATTATCATTCAATAAATATATGAACCTACATTGAGGAATATTGTGTTGACTGAATTTTCATTTTCTGAGACTTGAGACATTATTAGATTTCTATGTATCTGATTCCTCAATATGTGTTAGGCCTTTGTTTTTATACTGATAAATCTGTTTCATATTTGGATATTTTACATAAAAAATGTCAATGGTAATTAAACAACCAAACTTTATGCTAAATATGATGACTTTAACTTTTCAATCGTCAACTTCCCGTGTTTATGCAGATATATACCTTCTTCAACTGCATATAGAGATTATATCTCTCAGCTGATTCGATACGTACCGGTAAAAGCATGCTCTAATTGTGTACAATTTCTAAACCGAGGTTAATTATTGACAAACAAGTTGATGAAACAGGAATATCAACAGTCTTGCTTAAAATGACCATTTCTTAAGTTCTATGGTCAATACAATAACCTTGTCAATACACAATTTGAGTTAAATGCTAACTGACGTTTTTCATACTAATTGTTAGGCTGTTATTTAAACACTTAATCGTCGATTTTTTCCCGATCTTTCCTGATAAGGACAAGGAGTGGTTAACCTGATTGCATTAGATGCTCACTACTTTTTTGCGTCCAATTCTACCTCTGAAATTGCGAGAAACCGTGTTTGCTCTGCTTCTATTTTGTACTGTTTAATGGACTTTCGAGCTTGAAGCTTGAATACTGTTTGTTGCAAGTTTTCATTTTTTGATGAGTGCAAATAAAGGCTTATATTTATAATGGGGAACATTGGGAAAACAGAACAAGAAATATTTTATTGTTCGTGAGATATTTTAGGTTCAGTCTTGAAAACTGTTTGTAAATTATGCCATGAATTCATTGTCCCAGTGGCATGAAAAGTGAAACATTTTGTGATATCTATTTTAAACATAATACTAAATTGAAATTGTGGGGAATAGTGCCTAAACATCTTTTTATGGATATTTGATAATTTCTTTTTAATTTCATCGACAGAAGATTGAAAGTATTGTTTGTTCATTTTTAAGCATTACATTTTTAAAAGCCTGTATTTTAAAATTAATTACTTCATAAACTTACCTGTAGTTAAATTTATCTATTGCTCTAGAAAGGTGCATTGGACTTCTTATGCATCCATATAAAATATTATCATTTTCTGGAATAAGATCGACGTCTTGAAATACAAAACAGTCATGGTTGCGCTTTGCTGCCTCGGTATATCCGACATTGTAGAGTTTTCCTTTATTAAACCCTCTGTTATCAGCCTAAGAAGGATTAATTGAGATGTTTCAGACACATTTAATTACTGGAAATGAGAGTAGTATAATCCCATTTATAACCTATCAAAAAAAAAATTTGAATTCAATAAAACGAATTGTCAAATTAGTTAGAACGAATTAAATTTGAATTAATTCATTATAACGAATTAAAACATAACGAATTTAGAATTTAGAATCAATTTAAACGAATTAAACTCTCTGAATTCGTTATAACGAATTCAAGAAATCTCTAAGGACAAATTTAATTCGTTATTACGATTAAGAAAAAATGTTAAAAGAAATCAACTTATTGGATTTTAAGAAAAATAATTGATATGTCAATCATGGGCTTCCGAACATAATCGTGATTATTATTCGTGGAATCATTATTTCTGTTTAATTCGCTGGTAGGACAATGAGCACTTTTCATGGATATCAATTTCTTGTCTCAAAAGCATCATTATATGCTGTTAAGAATATTTATAACAGCGTATATAGCATAAATAACTACCACGAGAACTTTTAACACTCACGTTTTTAATATTGCAAATTTTTCATATGCCATTGAACAGCTGTTTAAAGTAAAGTGTAAGTTATTTATATTGTCTATTATTATGTCTATCAAATAACTTAAATCAATTTTCTTCAATATGTTTAACTTCTAATCTTCAGAAAAAGATTGATTGATTGATTGTATATTGTTTAGCGTCCCTCTTTTGAATTTTTCACTCACAGGGAGACGTCATCGTATGCCGGTGAAGGGCCTCAAATTTTGACCTTTTACTCGGCACTCAGGGCCATTGAGCAGTGAGGGATCTTTATCGTGCCAACGCCTGCCGCTGACAAGGGGCCTCGGTTTTTAAGGTCTAATCCGAAGGACCCGCAACTTTCACTTAGAAGTGCCGAGCGCATGGCGAAGGAAGAGTTGCTACCCATTTCTTATCCACTTAGGTCAGTTGCAGCCGAGATACGAACTCACGACCTCCTGGTCACGGAGCGAGCGCTCTACCGACTGAGCTACCGTGAACGGTTCAGATAAAGAGGAAACATGTCTGTTCATATTGTACATTCTAGTATTTTCACAAAAATCACTCTAAAAATACGAGAGTTGATCAAAAAGTTCGATCTATCAAATTTCACTCCAATAATTTTTTTTTAGTAAACTTGATTCAAGGCGGCGTTAAATTATTGATTCCCGGGTCCATAAAAATTCTACAAAATATATTTAAGAAGTAAGGTAGATGTTTTAGGTAGTGTTACTAATGAATCTTCTTTTAAAACATTTAAAATTTAATTACTATATTTTAATTGATTTTCCTTCAATTTTGAGTATGTTATAAAGTACAATTTTTCCCTATAAATAGGAATTTAACTCTACAGATGTGTAATTTATACACTTCAATTTTTCTCATTCCTGGAGTGTAATTTTTCTCGCAAATTTCGAATTATAAACTCAATTGATTGATTATATGATTTTGGTAACCAAGGATGCTAGTACATGGAGTTTCACTAGTATATATTTATGTACATTCAATGAAGTCAAATATAGCCCTAAAGATTCCACCAACAACCATTTTGATGAAGGAAATTTCAAATTTACTTACTATCAATGTTACTTAATTAAAGACTTTATTTCAGGAACAAACATGTGAACTAATTAAAAAGTTATTTGAATCAAATCATTTTTATATGCATGTGAATACTTTTTTCTATATCTGAATTGTTTTCTTAAATTTGTACAAAATGATCAATTCGAGTTTCTCTTTTTCAATAATCGTTTCATCATTAGACCATAAAACTATGAAAAAAAAAATAATAAAAAATGAAAATATAAAGAAAAATTCTATTCTAAACATTTCATTATTTCCTTGGTCTTAATTTATCATATTTCTCTTTAAAAGGTCTTTGTAGCTTAACAAGTAGAACTAAACAAATTCAGGCGTATCTTGACCAAAGATATAAAACATCTTAACTCATCTGAACACGAACTCACCTGCTCTATAACGTAAACAGTGTATTCAATTTGCTGACGGTATAAAATAGGATGGATATTATTCAAAAATATAGAAAGCTGGGTCTCCCTGTTTCGAAATGGAATAATTATAGCCACATTTCGCAAAAGAGTACAGTTTGGCTTGTAGTGTCCCCCATTGCTGAGCCATAAATATTTTTGGGCTACCTCCATATATGATACAGGGGTGATGTTTGGATTAATTCTTCCTACTGAAATAAAAAAAAAGAAATCAAAGTTAATATATTATTGAATTTTCAATTCTCATTATCTAATCTCATTCATGTGTCTATAACATAGATATGTTACATATTAAGGTAAGACGATACGTTCCTCGGGCATTTGCTTTGTGTGTTTTCGTAATCTGTAAAGGTTGACTGCACCTAAGGATAAGCGAAAGGATGTATTCATTATGACAAAAGAATTGACCTATAGGAGAGAACAATTTCCCGGAAAAAGTTACATCGAAATATTAATATTTATTTGTTGTTTCCTACCGTTTATATGTCAAAATTTTTCAAATTTGTATTTTATATAAAAAATTTATTACTTCCAACTTTACAATAAACCTCCAAAGTTGGCCGAAACACCATTTTGTCCGTTAAAGCGTTGATTTTTGCATGGATTTTGGCCTAGAAGTCCTTCAGGGCAGGCCTGCCCCTAAATAAAATTGTGATATTTTAATAGGTTATAATGTTAGGAATGATTTCAGATAGGAGTTTTAGGGGCACCCCTGCCCTAGGGTCGAAATTCACAAATAACCTACATAAAATAAGAAAACCTGTGGCCCTTTTCACAAAAAATCTTACGACTAAAATGAAAATTTGACACCTCTGTAGTTTTTTGTTTATTAAACATATTTATTTTTTTTCTTAAATATTTTACTCAGTAATTTTGATAAATAAAAATAAAAAAAAAATAATGTCCTACTAGAGTTTAGATACGTGTTGAAGAAAGGGAAATTTTTCATCTTAGCCGTAAGATTTTTTGTGAAAAGGGCCACTGATTTTGAAAACCTGCTTTAAATTTATACCTTTGATTCTTATAAACGGACTAGCTCAGTTAATATGTGAGTTGGTTTTACACTGTGAAAATCTTCTTTTAAAAGTCGGGGGTTCGAATCCAACTGGCACTGACTTTTAAATTTCGCCTTTTCAAAGACTATTTTATTTTTTTCAACAGACTTTGTATTTTCCTTCAATTATCAATCCTTTATGTATGACCATTCTTGATATAAGAAAAACTAAAGAGTTATCAAAGCGTAACAATCAAATGTACAGTTGTCAGTCAGGCGGAACAAACCTCAGCTATAAGCACACTTTCTCCAAGGACAAGAATAACTCACTCTGTGTTATTTGATACAGGTATTCTTAGCAGCATTAAGCTGCGATGAATTTCAATTTTATATATATTCCTTAGAATTTAATCACATTGATTTTGGTTATATATATATATATATATATATATATATATATATATATATATATATATATATATATATATATATAAATATATATATATAACTGTACTCCCTTCGATTTCATTTAGGCCTATATGATTTGCAAACATTAATGACATGTTTACATGTTATACATTATATTCACGGATAAATAGTCCAGACATAAAGAATAGAATTTCAGAGACAGTAGACATTACCAATACGCACAATGAGAAGTAAAGATAAATATCAATTATTACATTTTGAGATAAGAAACTCAGAAAATCAATGAAAGGGTTCCTCCTCTCTCTACTCACTGAAATAAAGATTTAGGATAAACAAATTGTTTAATGCATTCAGCCCAATGCCATTATTCGGAACGGAAATCGACAAGTTTTTTGTAGAGAAAAAACCAAGCCCGGTCCTATAGGTCAGATCCCTATTTATAATGAAGTGATCCCTTTTGTCAAAATAAACTTTCAAAACAGACATTTTTCTTTTAATTGCAGGAATGGTCAAAATATAATCTAATCATTATCTTATAATAATATAATCTTTATTTAATTACTATAAATAAAAGTATGTATTTACGATGAACTAATCTGTTTTCCAAGAAGGATTTATCTCAATTTCTTCTATCTCCATTCGATAATGAGGACGCCCACCTTTTTTTATTCACTTTATACATAGTCAGTGCATGTTTGTCTATTGTTATCCTTTTAACAGAAGTTGTATATTTGCATTAGTAATGTTGTGTTAAGAAGGAGATTAGTAATAGTAAGATCATATGAAGAGAAAACTTCGTCATGAAGAATGGGCGGAGCGAAGCGGAGCCCATTCTTTGTGACGAAGATTTCTCTTCATATAATCTTACCGACTTAGAACAGAACCTCAGCCAAACAAATGAACGGATTAAAAATAAACTCCTCCCAAGGCTGTGTCATATATAAAGCTCAACTTGACCGCTCGTTGCACATATCGAGCATGTAATCAATATCGAACACACGCGGTTTTTAGAAAGGACTCCCAACCCATTCAAGTTAGCACGGGATTATATTAAATACGAGGGTTGTCCAAAAAGTTCGTGGACAATGACGTTTTTGTAAAAAATAAATGGTTCTATATAAATCTTTTGTATATCAAAATATTTCTTATGAAAAAACAAATCAGAATGATTTAATTTTTATTGATGGAACTTAATATTTTTGTAAAAATCGGGGTCTTTAAAGGTCGCGGATAGTGCGCACGGACCAAGGTTAAAATGACATAAACTCTGATATACAGTGTTCGGATTAAAATGATTATTTTCAAGTCAAAAATTAATAAAAAAATTATGTAACACTAATAAAGAGGCTATAATCATTCTATGATATTTTAAGCATCGCTTAGTACATAGACAGTGCAAATACTAAACAAAAATCCTGACAAACATGTGTCAAAACTCGACAAAAAAAGCGACGTCGGTCGTCCGCACTGGGCAACGTCCGATCAAAAAATAAGTTTTTATTCGGTTGAAACGACGTAAAAGACAAAATATTTGTTAAAACAACTCAAAATTATTAAAAAATATTAAGTGTATCAATTTTAGACTGGTATATACGATTTTTCAACGGTGTTTACAAATTCGAAGACACTACAAGAAAAACACATGTAATTTACTGAAAATGGAGATTTCTATTCATGACGTTGTTATAAATCTAGCGCAGCGTCGGACTGTGCTGTGCACTTTGTGCATACAAACTGTTTATTTAGATGACGCTCGCAAATTTTTGTGCATTTTTTTGAATTTTGAAAACTGAATAAATTATAATCTTTACTTAAAGTAATATACGCTATAACGTGCGCCATTTTAAAATACGGCTGGAAATTTATATATTTTGTTTACCAATAAAAGTTACGAAAATGCTGTAAATTACACCATTTAAATAAAATTCGTTATAAAGTTATCAAATTATAATTATTTATTATCCTGCAAGGAGAATAATGTCTATTTTTAAGTAAATCCACCACGTGACGCCGTCGCTACTTTTAGATTGATAAACAAACACGGCGTCAAGAAAACGAGGTAAGCCCTTTGAGATACAACTCACTTTTGACATGGATGGCGTGTTACTATTAATATAACTTATCTTTAAATGTAATCAGTATCAACCATCTATACTCTGTTATGACGCATATTAACCTTTTATTAATAATCGTTGTCAAAATGCAACGTGCCTCGTTGTCTATAATTTCCCGTGGACATACGTGTCTATATTTAGACCTACTGTTTACGCACTTCCTTTATCAATATTCATGAAAAGACTGAATTCTTGATTGCAGATATTGCTTTATTGTTCTGTTATTACAACGAGTTTTATAGTTAAATTTTGTGGAAATATTATTTTTTCATTACACTTTATGTGTTTCAAATCATTTAATCATTTTGTTTCACATACAAATCGGCATCCATACGGCGTATATTACTTTAAAGATTATTGCTAGCACATGGAAGTGCATTGCGCCTTAAAAAAGAAATGAAGTGTGTGTCCATGAACATGTGTCAAATCAAAATCCAAACGTTTGACGTTATAATGAAATTAGCTTAACGTCAGACTGGTCCGTGCGAACAATCTGCGATCTTCAAAGACCTCGATTTTTCCAAAAATATTGAGTTTCATCAATAAAAATGAAACCATTCTGAATTTTTAATAAGAAATATTTTGATTACAATAGATGCATATGGAACCATTTATTTTGACAAAAACGTCATTGTCCACGAACTTTTTGGACACCTCTCGTAGCTTGATTTACTGGGGAAATGGTATGGTGAAGATATTAAACTTACTGAACTAAAGGATACCCATATAACAAGAATCGTTACATCTATATTTTTGAAAAATGATTGTGTTAAGATGACAAGGCCTTAGTCAGCAGGAGTGGGTATGGCAGTCTAATTTCAAATAAAAATTTGATGAAAATTTGCAGGTATGTTAAGGTTACAATAAAATATTCTACTTGTCTAAATATGTGACGTCATAGTAATCAATATGACGTAAGGTTTAGAGATAAGAATTTCTTATAATCGATATCTAAAATTGGTTTGATGTTGTAAAAATGAATCAAAATATGCAAAGGCATAATATACACGGAATTTTGTCGTTTCTGGGCCCCTGTAGTTATCACAGGGGTTAAATACCAAACCCGTGACGTCATAACTGTTGATCATGCAGTAGTAGAGTTAAAGTGAAACGTAACGAGAATTCATGTAATTAAACACAAGAAATCGGAGTTTAAATGTATTTAGAATGAATATCATGTGTGATTCATGTGGGAATAAAGCTTACAAATAAGGTATGCTTATATAATTGTACAATTTCTTCGTAAAATCAAAGCAGGCAGGGTGTTTACTTGCCGATCAGCCTTTCCTTTGTCGTTCGTAACAAAAAAGATGCAAAAGTTCAACACTACGTCGCAAACTTTGAAACTTAATATTAGTTTCTACCTAAAGTTCTTATTCTATTGTTTTTTTGGAAAGTGCTGCTAGAATCGTATGGATTACGGGAATTGATGCATTTTTTTCCTATGTTATGAACAAAATGTAAAAATTTTGGGAAGGTTTCGTCCTAAAGTGTTGAATAATTATTTCCGTGATAGGACAATAGGATTCTAGCAGTACTTTTCGTGGTACAGATATGTCTTCAAAGACAAGGCTCGTCTCTGATATACATGACAATGGTTGTATTTTCTGTATGTACCGAAATGTGAAAAAAATAATATTCAAAAAGGCGACAATAGTGTAAGCCAATGACAACTTTTTTGTTGATTTCAAAAGTTTATTAAATTAATCCAGTTTACAATTTTCCGTGATCGTATAGTTTTAGAAATGTTCGTTCCTGAAATATGATCAGAAGAGACCAATACACTTTTTATATAGATGTCCAAAGGATCCGTCCAAAATATAAAGAGTTTAAGACCGAACACCAAGTAAATAAATAAACAAAAGTCCAAAAGAATGATTCCCCAAAATAGAATAAAATAGAGTTGGTAATTTCAGAATAAGACCGGGAATAATCTTTTCTGACTAAAACAGGGTATTTTGTGCTCAGTGGGTATCCATGGTCCCAGATATAAAAATGTATTTCATTGGATAATTCACCATCACTAACCACCTACGCTTTGTCCGTAGGTCTGTCAGTTGACCTATGAACCCCAACATGGCACCACCCTCGAATACAGGTAAACACTCATTACTAATATTTATGGGCACAGTCCCAATCTCTGCACCACAGGAGTTCTAGACTTAAGCTCTATTAATTAATTACTTCAAAGTTCCCAATTTTATTGATCTTAGTCAAAACTCTTAATAATACCATTGTATTTCCGTTCAAATTTTATTACTTACTATCGATGGGCTTGATTGGTCTATTCGGATCAATTTCATTACAAAATGATCTACCAAATTATAGTGCATTGGAACAACAACAAAATCCAATTTGTTTTGACAAGATAATAATTGTTTACAAAATTAAAGTTTTTTTTCCAATTATATAGTCTCCGAATCTGCGTCACTAATAATATCCATTCTGATTTAATAAACCTTTATCTCATTTTATTTTAACTGCTAAGAACTAAACATGATTATGTTATTAATATTGTCTAAGTTTAAAATGTTCACACAATATATGTCTCTGCTAAACCCTATAGGTTTACAATAGATTACAGTGGGAAAAAAAGTGTAGGAAGGCCTAGAAAGTTTAAATATCATTGTAAACAGCACGTGAGTTTTGAATGGTTTCTTTTTGTGTACTGAACAAGAACAATAAAGACACACCCATATAACTGTCAAGTGAACCAATCAGACACCGTTGAATTTTTCAGAAATAGAAGACTTCTTCACCATGAAGAATCAATTCTTCGCGGGAAATGGAAGCATTTTGATTGGCTGAATAAGTAGGTGTTCTAAATAGACAAACATGTGCGCATGGTTTAAAAGCGAAAAAATGCTTCTGCTTACACTCGCTCTCTCTGTTGTAACCAAGAGCTATGACACGTTGAATATTATAATTAATCTATCACGTGACATTTTTCCTTAGGTTATTTTGTGAATACTAAAATCCGTCACATGACTTACTGGAAGCATGTTATGTGCTTACTAGGACATTGTGCTCGAACAGTTAAATGGTCAGCCAACGATTTAAAATATTCTTTACTTACAAGGACGGGCTAATACGTTTTAAACCTTTGTACATAATATACTTGTATCATACAGAATAAATAGAAAGATGGAAAATATTGATCTTTTATTACATGTCATTGTTATTCATCATGAAGTCTAATTTTAGATCCATTCTTACGATTTTAGCTCCTTTCATACATACATAATGTCCAATCAAGGGCAGGTAAGTGTATATTATCTGTATTTGATAATTTGGTAAAATCGTAAAGACAAAAACATGAATTTCATTATTGTCTATTGTCTTCATAATCTGAAATTAAATTTTAACATTTAAATTTGATGTCAAATTGACAGAATTCTGTAGTAAATGTAACAAGAGGCCCATTGGCCACATCGCTCACCTGAGCACTGTGGCTAGGAAAAGTAGAATCAAAAAGTAGTCCCATGAATTATCATGGCTTTGTCATTCTTAAGAAGAAGATTTTTAAAGAATTTTCCTATAAAATTCTATGTAAAACTTTGGTCGGCCATTGCAGCCCCGCCCTACCCCCGGGGATCATGATTTGAACAAACTTGAATATACACTACCTGAGGATGCTTCCATATAAATATGTTCAAATATGGCTTTGCTATTGTTGAGAAGATTTTTAAAGAATTTTCCTAAACATTTCTATGAAAAAACTTTGGTTGGCCATTTTGGCCCCGCCCTATCCCCGGGGATCATGATTTGAACAAACTTGAATCTACAACACCCAAGGATGCTTTCATATTAATATGATCAATTATGGCTTTGCTATTTTTGAGAAGAAGATTTTTAAAAAATTTCCTATATATTTTTATGTAAAAATTTGGTCGGCCATTGTGGCCCCGCCCTGCCCCCTGGGGTCATGATTTGTATAAATTTAAATCTACATTACCTGAGGATTCTTCCACATGAGTTTCATCTTTCCTGGCCCAGTGGTTCTGGAGAAGAAGATTTTTAAAAGATACGATTAATTTTTCATTAATTCATAATTATCTCCTCTTGGAAGAGGACCTGGCCCTTCGTTTGAACAAACCTGAATTCCCTTTACCCAAAAATGCTTTGTGGCACGTTTCGTAAAAATTGGTCCAGTGGTTCTTGAGAAGAAGTCGAAAATGTGAAAAGTTTACAGACAGACGGACAGACGGACTACAGACAAAATGTGAGTAGAAAAGCTCACTTGAGCTTTCAGCTCAGGTGAGCTAAAAAGTGAAATTAGGTTAAGATTCAAAAGCAACAATAGCGAACGAAAAGACCCATAACACAGCGTAAAAAGTGCATAGACACAGATTTGAAGTTAATATTTTTTGTATAATATCACAATATATTTTTGATAGCAATTCACACGGAAATATTTTCAAAATCTTACTTCATCTGAAAGTTTAGTGAAATATGAAAATTTTGGATGGGTTTGATTGACACATTCTTGCACTCTCACAAATTCTTATTTTATTCTTAATACGAAGGAAAAGTGTCACTCTTGTTCAGTATAAAAAATAAATGAAAAATATTAAAACTTTAATCCAGAATAATAATTATATGAAGAGTAGAAATGTTCGAAAGCAAAACCCCTTCACACGTATCGTCATTCCACGCTTAGTGTTGTGTACAGAGTTTAGCAAATTGAACACAAGCTGGAACGTACACAGTTTTTGCAAACAGGGCACGAGGTCGAGAGCACTCTGACGTCAGCATAAATTTGCATGTAAATTAGCTATCTGTTTACTTTACCTAGTACTCTTGAATGAGCCGCAATGCATTGTTGGCTTCTACAAGTACCCAGTGGTGTTGAAAATAAAGGGCAATTTGAATTGTCCCTTGGAAACTTAATTTCAATTCTTTTTTGAGATTTGTGAAAGAAATATTTAAAATTATGTATAATCTTTCATGCTCACATTTACAAAATTTGCTTTATGAAGCCTTATATCAACTTATAATACATCGGCCTAAACCATTGTTCAAAGAGACGTAGGTGCTATCGTGTTGATAAAACATTGAGTTTTTTCACGTGATATACGTGTACATAGTCTTGGCAGTAGTATATAGGTCCTTGGTTTTAGATAGCAGGAGGTGTGCAATTTTTATTTAACCCCTCAATATTATCAGAAAGTTTTTTATGTATGTATGCAAACGTCAAGCGTTTGTAAGGTATTCGAAGCAACTATTAATCATCTAATACAACTCCAAATTAAATGTGAGCATGGAGCAGTGTCTTTAGAATATAATCTTTCAATTTCGGTATTATAAAAAGTTATAAAAAAGCTCTATAGTTTTTCCGGTGACGAGTAAAATATTGTGCAGTAATCCGACGAAAACCACGTGTCGCCATTGAATCGTAAACACGTAGTGGACTGTCATGCTTTGGGACTCATTCACTTGATTGGAGAACGGTTGTGACGAACACATCGTCACGTGTTGAAAATTGCCTTCCATATAAGGTAGTGGTCTCGACCTGTTATTGTTATGGTTTACGATTCACCGGGTGTGTTCAATTGTTAAAGTCTGCGCACCATCACTGCATGGACTTACAATATACTGTGTGTTTGTTTTGCTTTCGAACATTTCTACTCTGAATTTTCTGGATTATATTTTTAAATATTTTTCAGTCATACACCACAAGATTGACACTTTTCCTACATATTAAGAATAAAATTAAAACATGCAAGAATTTGTCAATCAAACCCGTCCAACTTTGAAGTTTCAATAACTTTTAGATGAAATACAATTTTTAATATATTTTCCTGTTAAATACTATCACAATATATAAGTCGTGATATAATACAGAAAATTTTAAGTAAATATTAACTCTAAACACGCAATGTTATGTTAACGCCCCCAAAATCAACCTGATTCAAGATCAATAATTTACCGCCTGTCAATTATTAATAGAACAATAGCTTCTGATTTGATTGACAGGTCAGCTACCTGTGCTTCGTGATAATCAAAGTTTGCATGTTTTGAAAACAATTATCTGGTTACGCGTCAAACGCTTTCATGTTACCCGCATAGTATACACGCGGGTTAGACAACTCCGACATGATTAAATTTTTTTTAAAAAAATAATCGAAAGTTAATTATTGAAACATTGAAATAATAAAATATTTCTTTTCTATCTTCACTGCTGTTTGTTACTTGTGTTATTTCTTCCACGTTATCTGTAGAAAAAAGACCTCGTGCACAGAAACTGGCTCTACTTGCCGTAATTCAAGTCCGACGATTTAAAATTATTTTTTTAAGAAATGGGATATATAAGAAAAATATTCAGCACAAAAAAAAACAGCATAGCGTAGTTTTTAAAAAGATGTTTTATTTTGTACTATGGCTACAATCCACACGATCTTGTACAGAAATTGATGTCAGAATTTATGCTCGAAGATTTTCTAGCGTCTGTATAGATACGTAATAAAAATGTGAAGATAATTAATAGTGATCGATTCTGAAAAGAAATCTTTCTAACAATAAAATGTTGTTAACACATGAAGAATAAAAAATATGGAATATTTTGGACAGCTTTGTTGGCTAGAAAAAAAAACATTCCGATCGCGGTAAATGCATGTTCACATGCATGACGGATAGCAGGATTAATAATTTTTATTTCAATATTCAGACTTTTTTAATCAAGTGATTTTTTTCTTATATTGAAGATTAAATAAGATAAATATTATTGATTTGTAGTTTTTACTCTTGATTTTTTCTTTTATGTAAGGAAAACATTTTCTAAAACGATATACATGTATCTTATTTTTTTTCCTTCAAAACAATACCATAATTACGATGAATGCGTTTAGTTTACAAATAAATTTCATATTAAAATAATTATTTTACGTTGTTTCACTCAAAACCAGACACAAAACACGTAATGTTGACCCTGATTACCAAACATAGACTTCCTGTGTAATGCTACGTATACACAGATTTTTGACATCTTGGGTATTGGGGGTCTCCAGGTAAATAACACCACTGTTACTTCGACCACACCCCCTCCTCAGGTAACCGTACAGTAAAAAAATTGGGTCTTTAAATCTGTGTCTACGCACTTAAAGTGCAGTCACCATTTCTCTAAAACTCAAAATACTTTTTTTTTACATTTGGAATTAAAGATATTTCCAAGGAATGATATATGAAACACAGTCGTCTGGTATCTTGCACAAATGCCTGGTAAAATTTATATTTGGGGGGGATTTATATGTTTAAGTAACAATACTTCAATGACAAAATCTTCAAAAAATGAAAAGCGTATCGTTTGTCCTTATTCATATACAATCCGAGACTAGAGATTAGAAAGACATTAATATCTGAATTATAGGAAAACTTATTTTGCAATGTCCGGGTTGTATTCTTTAAGCAAAATTATACATCAGACGATCAGATAGTAATGTGGACTGTTGTGCATTATTCGAGAAATGGGATGCGAATATAAGTCTAGAACCTACAGACCTACACTGCACAGACAGAATTTCAGGCAGGATAAAAATCTTTAGGAATTCAAAAGTTGTTGGACCCTACATAAAAATATTTTTAAAATCTTAATTGAACTTACCAAGCAGAGGGGAATACGTTGTGCAGTTAAAGTCCAATATGAACAGAAAAACAAACCAATACGTTGCACAAAGCAATAAAAGGAGGTAAATAAAAATATGTTGTCTAAAACGTCTTAATCTGTTCCACTTATTGACTTTGTGCATATTCTGAAATAAAAAAAGAAAATAAAAATGAAGAAATTTATAATTTTTAAAAAGAAGAAACTTTCTTTTCTTTCTTTCTTTCTTTTTATTCATTCATATGTCGACTTCATTCAGCTCCAAATATGAGGGGGGGGGGGGGGTATCGCAGAGTTAAGCATATTTGCTCGATGTGTTAAAATAGCCATAGTACATTTCTAAATTAATTTTACTACACGTGGATACAAAAATGAATCTGTCTATGATGGGGCGCAATAAAAAATCAAACATCCTTTTAATTTCAACTTTAGATTGCTTGTTTGTACAATCAGAATGTTTTAACAAAATAATTTACATACAATAGGGCGCAATTAAAAATAAAACATCCTCTTAGTCTGAACTTTTGGTTACTTTTTTGTACGAACAGAATGTTTTAACAAAATAAAGCGATGTTGAAATCCAGTTTACGTTACCCCCTTAATATCTCACTTGAGCGTCTATTACAGCCTTAATTCTCCTCTGCATGCATTTCATTCAATTAAAGTGCATTGATCTTTCTCATATTTTCGTGTATATAATCCATGTATTTCGTGTATATATTCTAGCTGTTCGATATTAGCTTGAGTATAACGATGCCTTCAAACCCAACCATTAAATAACTATGTAGAACTACACACAGATTTCCGATTGGAGAAAAAAATAAGGGATTGGTAAATTTAAAGTTATTAACAAAAAAGTCTTTGTAATTTCTAATATTTTCTTGGAGAGAGTATGCTGAATAAAAAGACTTACGATACAAACATGCGTAAGTGGAAGTATCACCTACAACAAGTTGACCAGGTCGGGGAGCTACATTTAGCAATGTATTTTTCCAATTTGATAGTGAATGTAATGCTTATGATTGCTTATTGTATCAGAATCAGTTTCAGTAGTAATACCGCGACGATAACACAAGTGCTGGAATGAAAAGTCCTATCTTTATATGATGTTTGTTTGCGACAATATTACGGTCCTAGTTGATTGGAAATCGTTCCTGTTTCTATCTGACAAAGGATGAAATGTTCTATGGTGGAAAATTAAAAACATATTGTACCGCAACATGTGGTTTCTTTATTTTTCTTTAAGCAAATCAATAAGAAGAATGTCAAACGTACAATCATGGTTCCTGTTTGGTTTCCTGTGGTCAATATTCCTCCAGCGCATTCTATATTGAAAGCATTTTTGAATTGTTCACAACTTTTTCCACAATGTCTGTATTATTCTTCGAATGAACATCGGCCAAGTTGTCCTACCTACACGGATTTTTTCCGTTATTTCCCGATCCCGATAAAAATCTTACGGTGGGTGTGACCAGTTGGTTGTTATATAAAATTTTGATCTTGAATATTGTTAATTATTTCCTAAAGTTTTATATGTTCTCCAGTGGCTTAGAAATAATGCTAAGTTTGTAAAAGTACTAGAAATAAATATCACTCAGGAATTATTACAGAATGCGATTTGTGCTTAAGGAATAAATGCGGACACTGATAAGCCTGGTGATATTAAAAGGAGATATTGAAAGGAATTATCATACATAGTGACAAGACAGTTTGTGAGGAAATAAAAAAAAAATTCTCCTCACATAACACTTGTTTATTAAAAGCATCCATATTATTCTACAACTAAGATTTTTTTTTCAAAAAATGGAGTTCAAAATATTTTTAAAAATGTTACTCTAAAGAATACATAAACACAGCAATTACAATAAAGAAAAAAGAAAACAGCATTTGGATAACAGATGTGTTCAGACAAGATAAGAAAATAAGTTTCAACAGTCTTCTAAAATTCAAGACAAAAACTATAATTTTCCCTTGTATTCAGCCATAACAAAACAGGACAAAAAAAAAACACCCAATAATTACAGACGCGTAATTTAGTATGAAAAACATATGGGGGTCATAAAAAAATACGTAAACAATGTTCCTCATCGTCATATTATTTTCTTAAATAATAAAAAAAAAAACATTTTATTTTGTTGAAGTGTGAAGTTTCATTCCAGTTGATTAAACAGAACTCATGTTGGCCAATTTTTAAGCAAAATATTTGGCTACAACAGAGCATGGTTAACCAAGATTGTATCGTCAAAGACAAAGTCGAGTAAGCTTCTAAAAATTGCTCCGTTTTTTTAATAATTTTTTTTCATACATCTTCTCCATTCATACTGACGTATCCATAACATTTCATATCTAGTTTTCTAGCAATTATGCAAGTAGCTTGAACTAGATTGTTAGTGTTTTCAAATTATTTACCGCTTAACTTTATCATTTCCACATGTACAGCAGTGAAGCGCACATCACATTTAATGTCGTTCCCTACTCTGTTGACAAGATTTTTAACTATAAACTGTTCTTTGCAGACCATTCATCGTCCGATTCAAATTCGCTACCATTCAAAAATTGTATTTTCCTTTTTATACAATTAGGCGCCCAATTTTTCATACATTTCCTTGTTTATACAGAATTTTGAAATTTGTGGGAGAAGTTTCTCGAATACAAAGCAAGAATTTTATTGCTTCTTGCTCCTCCGTGACGTCCTTCAACGTCATGGTTTTTGCCTTTTTTAAGCGCCCGGATTGAAAGATCCGGGGCGTATATTGTTTTTGTCCTGTTTGTCTGTCTGTTTCTTTGTTTGTTTGTTTGCAAACTTTAACCTTCGCCATAACTCTTAAACCATATAATATAGAGACTTCATATTTGGTATGCATACTTCACTAATCAAGCTCTTTTAAATGACACCAAGATCAATTGCCTTGTGTCCTTGACTGTGACCTATATGCAAAAATAGCTTTTTATCTGCAAACTTTAACCTTTGCAATAACTTTTGAACCATAAAAGACAGAGACTTCATATTTAGTATGCATAATCCATTAATCTTAGCTCTTTCAAATGACACCAAGGTCAATGACCTCGTTACCTTGACTGAAACCTGTATGGTAAAAATATACAAGATAAAGACTGCATATTTAGCATACATATGACACTTATTAATGTCTTTCAAATGACACCAAGGTCTATGACCTTGTGACCTTGACTGTGACCTGTATGCTAAAAATATTTTTTTTGTACCTTTGTCATAACTTTTCAACCATAAGAGATGGCCTTGTAGCCTTGACTGTGATATGTATGCTAGAAGGATATGGAGATAACGAACAGTATTCAATCTCAAAGTCCATTAAACAATATACAAAATAAGAGCAGAGCAAACACAGACCTCCGAAACATCAGAGGTGGGATCAGGTGCCATGGAGGAGTGAGCATCCCCTGCTGACCGGTCACACCCACCGTGTGCTCTTGTCATGATCAGGAAATAACGGAAAAAATCCGTCGTCAATTCAGTGTATAAATAATGGACTAACAATTGGTATGAAAAACGTCAGTCAGCATTTGCCTCAATGATAAATTGTATTTGCTGACAAGGTCATTGAAACGACCACAGAACTTACGAAATGATGACTTTAAACGTGACTGTTGACATTCTTGTTTCATCAACTTGCTTGTCAATAATTTACCTCGTTTAAAAAATTGTTCATACGTAGAACATGCTCTTGCGTATCGAATCAACTGAGATATATAAACTCCGTATACAGGTGATGAAGGTATATTGCTGCATAAGTAAGGGAAGTTGACGATAGAAAAGTTAAAGCCATCACGTTTATCATATAGCTTGGTTGTTAGATTAACATTAGTGTCTTTTTCAAGTAAAATATCCAAGTATGAAGCAGAAGTGTCGGACTCTGTGGTATCTTTTATCTCAAGCTCACCAGGACGTATCGACGTAGGAATGGAAATTATCATTATTAATTGACAATACGTCGTCAATATATCTAAATGTCGAGTTGAAGTAAAAATACCTTTTTAAAAATTTTGTTACCACAGGGCGCATAGTGTTTCAAAAACACATCTTGTTTATTTAAGTCTCCGTGTACTTAGAAATAAATATATAAAATATGCTATAAACCCACATCAATAAAACTAAATGAAAACCTTAGGCTACACATGAAGACTTGCATAATACATTTGCATTGATTATAGGTAACCAAGCGAGCAGCGTCAAATGGAGTGTATAGATAATGTGATGAAAGCAAGAGAGCCATTATGAGTGTGTGTTTACGGCATAAAAAAAAACCTAGGGTTGATCCAAAAGTAATGTCACATAGTGGATAACATCGATAATAGTCAATGTAAAGGAGACTTACATTTATTTAAAAAAAATTATTTTAAAAAATGAGATTCACGAAGATGTTCACAGATTTCCCTTTCTTAATAATTCTCGGTATCCATACTACAATCATTTTAATCATAACTAAGTCACCTGTCAACTGTCACAGTTCGATAAGGCAAAATGTTTTGACAGCGTCAGATACCACAGTGCGTTTCCGCCCAACCTCCCATCTTTCGGTCTTCCTCTCATATGCTGACCCATCAACCGCACAAAATCGCTGATACCATCAATGAACAAGTTTCTTGTCTACATTTTTTCCTACGTGAGTCTTATTAACAACACAACCGTCTTTACCGACGATTTCCGCATTTTGAAGCAAAAAAGCATAAAAGACCTTTGCGGCATTTGTTCCATTTCAACATTCCCTTTGTTCATTGCATCAGAGTAAAACAATAATGTCTAGGTTAAAAAATACAAATGGTGTCATTCAATTTTCAACTGAAGACAAGAAAATGACGTACAGTTTGTCTGAATTAAAATATTCGGCAAGTGATCGTTTTTAGATTCTTTTAAATGTATTAGTCTTTTTATTTTTCTAAAGAATTACATGATAAAAGGTAACGTTTAGATTTGACGCGGCTACACCTCCTCGGTGTATGTTTTAAATCCTCTATAAAATAAATTCAAGTTAACATTAATAAATGAAAATTTCAATTTTAATTAGATCTATATATGTGCATCTCTTGGTATATTATATTAATTCATTCGACGCCAAATTAAAGAGATATGGACACTGTGACATCACTTTCGAATCAACCCTCGTAATTTGAGCGGACAAACTGCAGTCTTCAAAATCGACTTATAACTTAAAACCAAAGAAAAAACAAAATATTCTAAAAGGACTATTAACCCATAAATAAATCTGAAACTAAAAGATTTGAGACTGAGCAAGCAGAATTTATTAGCATAATATTTCCATTAAAGTTGGAAAAATCTGTAGGACACTGAAAAGATCTACATGACACTGGAATAGATTGATCTACGCATAATTTAGATATTGATTTACGTTTACAAACAAATTGACACGATATCTGACACAGAACAGCTTTCTTTCAAATAACGTAAAATCAACCTCTGAATTTTGCATTTGTGAGAAAATACAAATAAAAACCTGTAACATAACTCCTGTTTGATAAAAAAATTATACTATTCTAGTACTGAGAAGGATATGTTTTTAAATCAAAATGGAGTTGAAGATGGTTATAAAAATGTGACAAAGGAAATCAATACATAAACAAAGCAATTGCAGAAAAGAAATAAAGAAAACATTATTTTTATAACAGATGGCTTTTCAAAGTAGGGAATATAATTTGAAAATATTAACAAAGAGGAAACTATGAAAAGGAAGGTATTGCTCACTAAACATTTTTGAACTCACACGTGATTTCCTTTTTTATAACTAAAAGACAAAAATATCTCAAAAGAATTCAAAGATACAGTGAAAACATTTAAAATTGTAAACATTTTAGCGTTTCAAAACCAGCAAGAATTTCAAGATTATTCGAGTATGAATAAATATATATATATATATATATATATATATATATATATATATATATATATATATATATATATATATATATATATATATATATATATATATATATATATATATATATATATATATATATATATATATATATATATATATATATATATATATATATATATATATATATATATATATATATATATATATATATATATATATATATATATATATACATAGATCAAAATGTAATTGTCATTTTATTGTTTGCGTCATTTTTCAATACAGTAGTAATTTATTTTTTTGTGTGCTACAAAACTGTTATTTTATACAATTTAGTTTGAAGTTGACCATTTTTTAAAATTTTAAAAACTTATAAGATTGTAAAACATCTATGTCAAAATTTGTTCAAAGAGAGTTTTCAGAGCTAATGAACGTTGAATCGCATTTTACACAATTTCTCTTATGAATCGAGGCTTCTTTCTTTAGTACAACGCTATGATGATATAAAATCTAATATTAAATTATAAACTTATTGTTGAAACGGATTGATAAATGAATGTCGATTTCTAGTGAAGCAAACACCAAACACACGATTGCAGTCATCAGAAGATCTTATTCAGTTTAGATTTCGTTGTAACTATAATAAGGTATGAAATACAAAATTTGACTTAGAACAAAACAGGGAGCTCATTGTCGGCGCATTCAGGAATCTTTTATTACTATGAAGATTCGAAAAAAAGGAATACATTGAGAATCGTTTTTGTACATGACATTAAAAATCATTGGCATTTGTTTTATAAAACTTTCAATGACTAGGAAAACTATTAAATCGTCAGAATAAATCCACTTTTATTTTTTTTTCAATTTTAAACTAGAGATAAATGTGTTAAATTTCTTTATACTAAATGCATTTCGATAAAACTCAATTATCTTTGCAAACTGAGTTTTGTAGACTTGAAAACTGTAAACAAATATGAATTTTATTGTTTCTATCATTTGATAAAAACAGTAAATATAAAGTCTATTTCATTTTATAACTAAAATGCTTATTAAAACAATACCCCAAAATTAAGAAAAAAAACTTACCTTTGTTGAGAGCTCCCTACCGAAAATGAAATATTTGTGCTCTACTACTTAATATGAGGATACAAAAACATCATTTAAAAACGAGCGCACATGAGCGTCCCTGGCAAACATTCAGCTTTTAAATGCATTAACAAAGGATTTAGGCTTCCCCCAAAAATTTGATTGGCTAATGCACTGATGTTTAAACAGTATAACGAGCATTAACGTGAGTGAAAGTTTATCACTGTGACGCCATAATAGAGCGACGCAAAAACACAATGCTTCGTGACGTATTTTATATAACGAAAATCAACAAAATAAAACGTAAACAACAAACAAAATGCATGAATTGCAGTAGAATGGGAATAACTAGTATTCCAATTTGGTATTTGCGACCGTTAATACTGATTTAACAATCGCAAACATCCGTTTTACCGGCGACGCCTAAGTGGAACCGGTAAAACTCAGTTTGCGACCGTTAAATCAGCACTAATGGTCGCAAATACCAAATTAGAAGGTTATTCTCTAACTCTCACATGGTTATTTTTTCTAGATCTATTTAATGGAGGTAACATTTTATGACACAGTTGACTAGACTACAGACTTTGACATTCAGTTATTCACAGACAGTGTTGGTCATACAGGGGCAATCTTTATGAGTCTCATTGGGCTTACATGGTGTGGCCAAAGAAATGGAGGCATTTCAATATATTTAAGTAGGTCACATTTTTAGAGCTAGTGCCTATTGTTTAAGCTTTTACCATTTGGATCGATTAATTTCAAGGAAAAAGGTCACTTTACACATTGACAACTAAGCCTGGTATCAATATTGAATTCCAATACATCAAACTCTAAGCAAATCATGCACTTACTTAGACCCTTAGTATTGCAATGATCATTACATAACAAACTATTAAGGGGGGGCACATACTCGTAGATGGTTCACAAATGTTAAAGCCGACTCTCTTTCCTGACAACGGTCAAGATTCAAAACATCATTTCCGGATGCCGACAAGCAGATCTAAAGCATGTATCTCAAGTCGTGTTATACCAACCCTTAGCCGACAATACGAACAAATGGTACAGCTTAGGGATACACATGTTTAATACATTTAGATGACTAACAACCATCACCCAATCAGAAAGAACAGTCTATGCTAATGACCCGTGTGTAAACCATGGTTTTGATATGATTTTGGTATAGAAAAAGTTTCACATGCAAATAAGCTAATGAATCATTGTTCGTAGATGATCTGTTTAACTAAACAGATGTCAAGAAAACCATGATCCTGGTATGATCTGCTGTAGCTAAAAACTTGTATCAAAATCATGATCCTGGTATGATCTGTTAAAGTTGACAACTCATAGGAAAATTATACTTCTTATACAATTTAAATAAACACTTTGATATTTGCAATAAAGACCCCTTTAATATTTGATGTATAATTTCAGTTACCAAAAAAATTTCAAAAATATTATACAAAATGTTACACACATATGTCACATGAACTATGACGACATGTAATATATTCCGAACAAATGGTCTTCCTTAATCAGATGACAATTTAACAATAAAAGATTATCCAAACTATTCACTGAATTTTATACAAACAGAATCACACAAATCCTTTCTTTCTTTTTAAAGAATAATCCGGTATTCATTGATGTCACTGCTTATTTATGATTCTGCAGAAGCATGCAATTACAACATTTGTTCACTTGAAATTAACAGAGTGGTCTATTATTTAGAATCACAAACACTGAAAGGCTCCCAATTAAGTAGTCTATCCTCTGATATAAGCACTTTATTTGTGTAGCACCCTAAAAAGAAACGTTGAGAAAATGGTGTTTATTCATCGATCAACATATAATTATTTCTAGATTAAAAAGTAGATTAATCACCACGAGAATAATATTGTTGAAATGTAATATTATTTACGTACACAAATTTTGCCTTCACCAACGGCGGGTCTTTTGAATGTGGCAATTTGAATGACATTCAGATGTTGATCATAAAGATGGAAATGACAGTAGCTGCAAAAGAATTTCATTTTTATAAATAAAAATTATATAAACGACTAACATTACACATGTACAACATGAATACGTAAAAACACAATGATAATAATCAGTATTTGGATTACAATCCAGTCCAGACAAGAGAAGAAATTCAGTTTAAACAGTCATCTAAAATTCAAGACCAAAGTACCGGTATATTTTTCCTTTGTATTCAATAATAACAACTCAAGACAAAAAAAATATATAGAAGCAAAACGTTGTAGTGGAAATATCTGGGTCATTAAAAATGTTATTAGTACAAGATTGAACATTAACAGATTTCTGAAAATAAAAACCTTTATTTTGTTGAAGTGTGAAGTTTCATTCCAGTTGATTTAATGAATAATGAAAGTTATGGTAGCCATTTTTAAAAACAATAGTTTTGCTACCACGGGGCACGGTTAACCAACGTTGTAACGTCAGATACAACGTTGAGAAAGCTCCTCAAAATTGCTCTGTTTTTTTTTATAATTAAATTCATACATCTTCACTTGCTTTTTTAAATAATTAATTTCATACATCTTCTCCATTTATAACTAACGTATCCTTAACATTTGATATCTAGTTTGCTAACAATTGTGCAAGAAGCTTGAACTAGATGAATATTGCATTACCTGACTAGAATCCTAAGTAATACAGCAGACTTAATCTAAACATGTAAATTTTATTTCATTATTTCATTTCAGCTCCATTGATTAGGTATGGCTAGAAATACGTAATACCCCTGTAGAGTGAAAATATGTAAATTACACAACTTTGATGTTGCTCCGTGACCCAATTCAAGTGGAGTGTATAGACATTGTGATGAAAGCAAATAAATATGCGTGTTAATGAGGAAAAAATTGGAGGTTTCACCCAAGAGTAATGATAAACTTGGATAAAATTGATAACAGTCGACATCAATCAACGAAATTATAAATGATGAAATCTACATTTATTTAAAATTAGACCTGATAATTTCAATTCATTAAAATATATACTTTTCGAAATAACGGATTTTATACAGCGTGCGACTATAATAGTCGCCACACCTAAATGAGTCATTAAGTTTCTACTGGCAGTCTTCTTTAACTCACTTTGCTCAAACTTCCGCAAGAAGTAGATGTCCATCTCCAATACCAGCCCCATTTTGTAAAAACCTGACTGAAAAAAATCTTAATGTCATTATTTATTGCTGTTTATTATGAAACTTGATATACTATGTAATGTATACTATACTGTACTTTACATTCGCTAATGCAGCCCGGAGGACCGGGCTGCTCTATACATATAAGTTTAAATGTTGGTGTATGGGTATTGAGGTGGGAAATGTTAATCAAAATTGAAGTTTTTCTTAACATTAAAAGAATTGTTAATCAGAATGTTCTTTCCTTTTATAAATTAAGAGATACATATATATTTAATTCCATAAAGTGAATTTGTAAAAATATATGTTTTTGATAAATAATATATAAAGTTTAAAAAGGGGATCGTTTTTGTTTGATTTTCATCCGACTATGTTTGAAAAATATTATCGAATATAGTCTCATCATTTAGAAGCATGTCTTTTTCACACATACACCGGAGCAATTCGGTGATCAAGACTCACATACATTGTTTCTTTTATTCATTACCCGGGCGGCAATTAATGGTTACATCAATATTTTCTTGTTTCATTATAATCATTTTAATTTATAGAAAATTAAAGTAACTTTTGATTTAATGCACCATAACTATGTAGACCATGTCGGTAGTACTTGGGTTCATTATGAACATCATGACACACTTAAGTCAATGGTGGTTTGACCAGTATATTTATTGATGGTAATAACATATAAAAAAACCCCTAAAATAAAGTCATTATAATTAATAAACATTTACAAATCCTTACTGACTTTACTTATAATTACAAATATAATAAGATATATTTAAGAAATGAATATATTTTCCAGACACACTATATAAATCAGCTACGATAAAAAGTTATGACTATTCCCGACAAGGGTTTATCGCATGAAAATTATTAGCCGCGGGAAAGTAAGTGAAAGTTATTAATAGAAAGAATAGAAAGAACTCGTCAAACCGGAAATGGTCAAATACGTCACACCTAGCAAACATTAAGACTCACACGTGGACATTCACACATGACAACACAAACGTAAACACACATAATAGAAATAAATAAGACATTGAAACTGAAACATTTATTACTTACACTGGTTATATATCCCCCCCCCATTTATTAAATGGCTCCCTGACCAAAACTTTATCCCCAGGTTCTAATTGGTCACTCTTACTTTCATATCATACCTCTGTTTGTTCTTTATACCTGACTTTCTTGCCTCTTCAGATGCTATCGCATATGCTGATTTCATCCTCTGTTGCAGTTTTTACTTTGGATTCAAAATTCCTGCCCTGGTCACTGTGCAGCTTTTCTGGAAATCAATAATGTAAAATGAAATTCTCATATAGGGCTTTTGCTGTCACCGTAGCCGCTGATAATACAATGTAGAGAACATTGTTTATACATATATACGCGCAGCACTGTTAAGGCCTACTATGAGAAATCAACAGAAAATAAACGTGCAAAAAAGGGGGACCTTTTTAAAACTGACTTTATTTTATTATCACAGAACACAAATACTTATTGGAATAGCATAGTATAACCCACTCTGTAATGTATGAAGTTTGGTCCCGTCATTGAACACTCACATGATGAATGCATAGTTCGTATACTGAATGTAGGTCATGAACAGATTTCAATATCGCAAGGGCATACCCTAGTTGAAATCAAAAATTCAATTTATGATTTGTTTCTGCATACTTTTTAGTTTTTGAAAAGTGCTGCTGCTTTGAATAGAATTCGCGTTTTGATAGTTAAATTTTCAGGTAAATAAGCCAATGTCGAAATATGTTTGACTTTTACCAAATATTTTGTGTACTTATAAAATCATGCCCTCAATTTAAAGAAAGCAGCAACACTTTTCAAGTTAAGAAAAATATCCTTTATCTATATTCAAAAAATGGTTAAGATCTATTAATTGTATGCCCTTGCTAAAGTGCGATTTTATGAGGCATCTCGATGTAAGATATACATAACATTTACATAAAAACACGACATAATTTATAAAATACATTCTCTTGAAAGTTAATTAATAACCGCACTAAACAAAGGATATGCATTGGTATTAATCGACTATTTAAAACCTGTTAACAATATTCCGATTTATAATAAAACGCATTTTTCATTGTTAAAAAATTCCTCAATCTGCCTCTCAAAATACATGAAATACGTCATTTTTACCAAAATGACGTCATGTTTACAAGTTCATCGCGATCAGTACTTTGTCTATAACCAGCTACAGAGGATTTATCAAGCAAGATTTTGAAATGCATTAATAAGTTTCATTGTTGTTTATTATGCTAATACGGTTAAAAGTTGCAAACTTTTTCATTTTCAATGTATAATGAGAAATACATTAAAGGCATGTTTGTGTGACGTCACAGTAAACTTTTCCGTATAAATAAGGCCCCTCCCCCTTATTCAAGCCTTAACAATGCTGCGCGTGAAACATAAAAACATGATAAGTTTATCATAGAGCTTGGTTCTTAGATTACCATTAACATATTTTTCAAGTAAAATATCCAAAAATGAAATAGATATGTCAGACTCTGTGGTATCTTTTATCTCAAGCTCACCAGGATATGTCGTATCGACATAAGAATGAAAATTGTCATTGTTGATTGACAATATGTCGTCAATATATCTAAATGTCGAGTTGAAGGCCAGAACAAGTGTTTTCTTCTTCTCATTCATAAGATTGTGCATAAATTCTGCTTCATATGAATACAAAATTAGTGGGGCGCAATTAGTACCCATGGATATTCCAATAGATTTTTGGAAGACCTGGTCTCCACATCAACATGCAAATAGTCATCAGAAACTGAAACATCTTTTTGATTTTAACTTCCGAGTACTTGAGTGTACAATCATAATGTGTTTTAACAAAAAAAATTTGCACATGACAAGGTAAGTAAATTTACGAGTTTCCTTTTTATTGAAATAGCAGCTGTCAATGACATAAAAAACCTGCACTTTAAGGATATTCGATTCTCAGCCAGGAAGGATAACTCAAAAAATTAATATCTAATTTGAAATGCATCAAAATAAAGCTTGAAAATAATTTTTTTTCATGCAACAATTTTCATTTTTTTCATCTTTATAAGATTCAAGGTCTTTGGAAGTTTTGGAAAAGTCTGAGAAAAGTTGACATTTGTACCCTATAAAAGGAGACAAAATTAATACAGTTTTGAAAAATAAGATTTTCTTGAATCCAGCCTTAGATACCAATGCTTATTAGCATGATATGAAATGAGAAGTGATTTGTGGTGTCTTGCAATGTTATCAAATGCCTGTTAAACTATGTATTATAGAATACATGACGGAAATAGAAGACAAAAAATACCAAATAAGTATAAAAATCACTACAATTTCTCTGAATGCCTGGATACCAATCCTTTTTTCACCTAAATATATTTGCTGATCTATTTGCAATTACAAAATGCATTGCTAATATTCCAATTCGCTTTTTCTGCAAAAATATTGGAGATTTTATAATTTTACCTATATAATATGATTAACTTTAATCTTGAACTTTAAAGAAATACTGTGGATAAGTTTACATAACTTTATGGATTCAAAGCTACTTTTATGAGTATTTTAACTGCTAATTTTATAAACCTCAGGATCTGACTACCTTAATATATGGTCGAGAATGGTTGTGTATAAAGTTAAAAACTCGTAAGTGTTTTAACTGTTAATTTTGGTTAAATCTTGTGGTTTTAAATTGTCCAAAAGTTCCTTAAAACATTTAAGTATCCACATCTGATTTACACAACTTCTTGAATATATTGTTGCAATTAACTCTTAAAGCTTCTCCTTTAGTACTGTTAGTATCTTAGTAAGGATTAAAAAAGGCTTGGTTGAACATTTACAGGAACCAGCTATGTATCTTTGTTTGTAAGGATTCTTATGAAGCTTTTGAATTATATATATATTAATGGTAGTACAAATTCATTTTGGTTCTTTGGGATATTAAAAAAATTAAAATCTGAGGAATTTCATTCATAGAAAAAAAAACTATAAGTTGGATTAGCACATGCAGAATTAAATCCTTCTAAAATATCTTTTCAAATACAACTTATATAATGAGCATGTTGTTACTTGCTTTGTCAGCAGGGATCTCAAATAGTTTGTTCAGAGTTGATTATTGCTAAATCGCATTTTTTCACAAAATTTCACTTATGAATTGAGGCATCTTTCCTAAGTAGAAAACTATGATAATTTAATACCCAATAGAAAAAATATAAATTTATTGTTGAAGCGGATTATTGACTGTCGTTTTCTAGTGAAGAAAGAAACGAAAACACATTTGCAGTCATAAGATGGTTTGATACAGTAAAGATTCAGTGAAAACTATCGTAAAATATAAAATACAAAATTTGATATTGAACAAGACAGGGTGCTAATTGTTGGTGCTTTCTAAAATATTTAATTCCATTCTTATTAATACGAATGTTAGAAAAAGAATTTATTGAGAATAGTTTTCGTAAATTACATCAAACACAATCATTCACTTTTTGTTACACGTGATTAACAATAACTAAAAATAAAATATCAAAATTGTCAAAATAGTTCATCATTTTAAAATATCAAATCGCCAAAATAGTTTTATCATTTCCTCAATTTTAAAGGTAAATGTGTGAACTTTTTAAAATACAAAATCTGTTTTGATAAAATACAATATTTTCAAAAAAAAATTATTGTTTCTATCAACTCATTGAGTGTGTATACATTAATCAGATAATTTTATAGAGCTAAACACATCTCAGAAGGTATGTTCAAAGCACTTTTTGTAGGGTTACATGTACATGCAGTTTATTCCATGCATTCTCATGAAACAAAATGAAGTTCAGTCTTCCGTACTTTGGGCCAAACGATCACACAAAAACAGAAAATTTTAAAACTTAGTCCTCATGCATGCAGCAACGTTATTGAAAGGGCACCCAGAAAATTGACACCTTTATCTGAATACCCCGGGGGAGGATGTGGTATGGTTCTTACTTTTTCAATAGACAATTTGACCCATAGTTATGAGGGGTTTGGATACTAAATTGCAGTAAAGAATGTTCGAAAAAAAGCGGGAAGGGGGAGTACCCTCCGATACTACGTGGCCAGTCTTTACGCTTCTTTATAAAACTGAAACTTTCGGGGTCTATACCATTGGCACCCCTCCGTGCACGGATTTAGAGGGGGGTTTGGAAATCCGCCTCCCCCACACCCTTTCACACACAAACCACAACCACCAACACTAAATATGTCATTATTTTTGTGCTTGTCAAAGAATTTTTGGTTTGAAATATTTGATTGGGTGCACCTCGCACCCTTTGAAAACAATTCCCGAGATCCGTGCATGCCCTAGCTCTGTATATATGCTAGAGCGATGCTTTGTGTGTTTAGGTCCCCGTTCTTTTCTGTAGTAAACTCAAATCTTATTTTAAATAGCTTCAGAGACCGTTTGAAGGCACAATACGCGTGCATATATCAAAACTCAGTTGGTTTAAGATCTTGTTTTAGCTTTGGGGCAAAATGACTTGCTATCCTTACTGCACCCTCTTATAGCAACCTTGCATAATTTACAAATCACAAAAGAATGTTTCATAACTACGACATAACTTGCATTTATATTTTTACACTTTTCAAGTTATGTTTGATAATTTACAAAAACAAAATGTGAAAGGAGAATTGAAAAATTATGAAATTAAAATTTACAATTTACAAATTCAGGTTTACATGATTGTGTACATTTTAAAAATTACAGAGTTGGAATTTTGAACCCGTTGGCTTTCCATACTTTTCATGGTTTGCGGATTCATAACTTTTGTTAGCCTACGACAAGTCAGTTTTAATAGAATCGATAAAAATTCACAATGATTTGGAGAAAAAACAAGATATGTTTGTTGATCACTGATGTCCCCGTATGACATCATAGCAAAGATGATCTTAAATGCAAATTTGATACATTGGTAACAAAAGTAGTGAAACACACTAAAAAAATACAGTTATGAAATATGAAAGTAGGCTAAAATTATTTTTTTTCCATAAGTATGGAAATCTTCAAAGCCATTGGTATTCGATAAAAGGTTTTGAAATAAAAAATAAATATGCAAACTATGGAAGCCCTAGCCCACATCGTTCAGAAGTGATGGCCAAGGTTAAACTTTTTTAAAAGTTGGTTAAACTCTGAGGTCGAGGTCAAAAATCTTGCTATATAATGAAGGGTCTAGTCACAATGATTAAATATGTAAAGAATGAAAGCAATAGCACTGATCCTTTCAAAGTAATGGAAAGGTTTGCTTTCGAAAAGAAGGTCAAAGGGTCAAAGTTCTTGCTATCTAATGAACACAATTTAACAAAATCTACACTACCCAAGAATGCTTCCACATAAGATTCCGCTTTCCTGGTCATGTGGTTCTTGAAAAGATTTTTTAATGACCAAACCTCATTTGGAAGAAAAAACTGTGATCGAAAAAGCTCACTTGAGCATGTTAGCAAAAATTTATGGTGCTCAGATGAAGCTCTTGAGAAGGCTATAGTTTAGTATCCATTAACAGTTGATTAGTTTTCACATATGCGTTTCCTTTAGAGTCACTGTATTGTATTTCACCTTTTTCTTTTATTTGCAGAGTGAATGTATCCTAATATCCTAAAAAAGACTTTCTTTTTAAAAAGTCTAGAGAGCAAACAAATTTTAACTCATACAAAATCTGCTTACAAAAATGTATATATTGCAGTAAACTTAGATCCTCAGAAATTCAAGCGGCTTGAACATGGATTTGATAAAAGTCGTTTTTAAATTCATTTTTGTCGTATTTTGTTGTAATAATTGATATTTAATTGGCCAATCGATTGATTGATTGATTGTATACTGTTTAACGTCCATTTCCAGAATATTTCACTGTTATGGATACGTCACGATTGCCGGTGAAGGACTGCAAATTTAGGCCTATGCTCGGCACTTACAGCCTTTGAGCAGGGGGGGATCTTTATCGTGCCACACTTGCTGTGACACGGGGCCTCGGTTTACACGGTCTCATCCGAAGGACCGGCGCATTTAGTCACCTTTTACGACGAACAAGGGGGTACTGAGGACATATTCTGACCCGGATCCTCACGGGGATCGAACAATTGAGTAAAATATAAATAATACAACAAACAAAAAAATGGTTGCCTGCATTGGTATTCATTTTTTGGCCTAATTCCATTGAAAATGATGCAAATAATGAATTTCTTGAATATAAGGAATTTGTAAACCCTCTGTGATGTTCAAATCCTCCATCCCTAACACCATCCTTATATATCTATACAAATATTTTTAAAGTTGTTATTTTCGTAATTTTTTGACAAAACTTCGTTTGTATCATCTGTCCTTAAAGAGTTTTAACCTGTTGGTTTTTAAAGGAATATTTACAAAGGCTTAACTTCGTAAATGTTTTGATGGTTCCAGCTAAAGCATAGGGCGAAAGAATATTTGACAGTATAACAAAGAATTTTATTCCTGTTAAGAGCATAATGAACAAATTTTCGTGTCCTCGAAACTGTGACTTATATATAATCAACGAAAATTGATGCCCACGAATATATAAGAACCAACAGTAGTCAACGGAATGGATTTTTAACACGTCTACATGAATATGCTTAAACATAAATTTACAGCTTTATCGGTAGTAACCATAAACCAATTTAATTATCCTATTAAAATATTATATTTTTTTCAAATATGAATGATAATATATACACGGACGTTTAGTTATGAAACTCTACTGTATTAAGTGTATTTACAAGCTACTGTTTAATTCTATTACAAATTCTAATGTAAATGGTGATTTTTTTAATTCACTATAATCTGTGTTATGTGTCAAAATACACGCACCTTTTTTATTCTCTATTAAGTATTTTTTTTCTATCATTATGCTACAATTTAATAGCCACGAATAACGTCTTTCGGTACCAAAGCCGGCATAAAAATAATGGCGTACGTATTGAACTAGACCATGACAAAATGGAACAGGATGAAAGCCTTTTGTTTAATGTTAACATGCGTCTAAATCTGCTAAGGAAATTTATTCATTTTTTGTCTAACTTAAGGGTATTTCCATCTTCCTGCAATTTCATAGTTTTTTGCATTTATAAATGTTACTACTTTCAATTCAAATCCAAAAGAAAAAGTATCTTTGGTGTAACAGGTATGGACGATTTCTAAATAAGGAAGTGAAGAGCGAAAACCTTGAATTGATATAAATACACAATAACACAATAAACAAGATGCAAGTCTTTCTGACCAATAAGATAACAGCTTTTATACAAACCCATGAGAAAAAAAATAAAACACGTGGTTGTATCGGTTTTTTTTTTGGTTTTTTTTTGTAGTATTTAGGATATATTAAATCTGATAATTACAGATCTTAAATTTAATTAAATACCATCTTTAATAACCACAATCTGATTTTTACAAACCTTAAATTTAATTAAATACCATCTTTAATAACCACAAAAGTTAATAAGCTCTGTTTTCCATTCCAGTGAATGAAGCCTTATTCAAATTATAAATATAAAGTTTTTTCTTCCAAATTGATCAGTTGCAGAAATGTAAACATCATAATTAATATACAAATTAAATTAAAAAGCTGACTTTAACTTTGTTTATTACAATACAAAACATTTCTTTTTACAAACATAAGATCAAAATCATCAAGATTCTTAGCAGTATATGTTGCCCACATCCTATCCTGCAAATTACATACATATCAAAGACAGAGTACATTTCACGAATATGTTTGTTTTGTATGTGTCACTGACATGTTTAATAATAAAACCAACTGTACATTATTGAATTAAAGTTGTGAATCAACATAAAACTATGTCCTCTTTCTTGTGGATATTGTTTTTAGTGGAAATCAACAACTGTCAAAATGTTTTTGTCACACCTCCCTTTTCAGAGTCCAAAACTTTTTTCTCCAAGCAGGAATTTTCCTAATGCTTTTCCTAAAAGAAAAAGAAAATCTATAAGTATTTTTTCAGTGCCACACATAAGTATGAATATTATCAAAGGCGTTTGTGTTATCAGAATTCACAATACCATGATTTATAAAAATAAAAACAAGAAACAACCTAATTTATAAATAAAAAGTTCTAAAATGATTTTTAACCTCAAAAAGCAAAAAAAAATGCAAATTTATGAATTTAATGAGTGGAACTCTTGTTATTGACATTTCATATGAAGAATCAATGGTTAGGTCATGTATCCCTTATCACAAAAAGCCTAAACATTACAATTTGAGAACTATGTATTTTTTTTAAGGGTACTATACAAAAACAAAGAATAAATCCCTGAAATATTGGGAAAGCATATGTTTCCTGGCTACTCTTTGTCAGTTTACAAAGAGAACAATATAGTGCTACATATTTAGTTTAGCTGTACATGTATACAGAATGATACTCAAGCTATGGTTTAGGATATATGTACCTTTTTTCTCCAATCGCATGTTTCAGCTCATGAACTTTTTCCTGATATGGAACAGTAAAGGACTTTAGGTGAGAGTCCCTCAAATTGAAGATGACAATCATGCTGAAATAGAATTCATACAGTGATTAACATTTTCTGCATATGGACAAATTAATATAGTCAATATTTTTATAAAAAATTATGAGTCTGAAACAAACCGCTGCACATGGTCACCAAAGAATGAATTGATTTTGAAAATTAATACACAATGCAATCACAAATAATAGCTATGAATTAACAAACACCCTTATGTTATTTT
>PRKT01000022.1:2489107-2524463 GCA_003671525.1 Saccostrea glomerata
TACATGATCTCATGCATTTTGCAAACTGCATCCTCGCATATATTCTATTAGATTTTTCACCATTTTTTGAGTTTGTGAATATGTAAAATGCATCATTTTGCATTACAAGTTGAAGATGTTATTAGCCTGTATATAAGTGCAAATCAAATAGCCTTTTATGTAATTTTTTTCCACATTCTATTTAAACTGCAAAGTTTATATTATAAATGTACATGCACCATTAAGAATAAATAATGTACCGGTATTATATTTTAAAGTGAAATGAGACCTCCATTTCAAAAGCAGAAATGTGAAATTTATACTTATCATCTGTATTTTTTATTCAATTTTTTTCTCACATGTATCTGAATGTTTAAAGGAAAACAAAAGACAAAGATAGCTCAATATAATGTTTATATTCAAGGTTATAACTGGATATTGTTTGTGCTGTATATCTGACTCATCATATGATGAGAAGCAAAAATGCAGAATATTTTAGATCATTTTTGTTTGGAAAATGAAAATTATCAATATGCCAATTTTTCCTATTGTTATATTATTAATTTCTCTATCATTAATATCAATGTACATATTAAAGATCTATGCCATCCAATTTAGAGATTTGTAGGCAATCCTGGTGCAGATAATATTTTTTTCCTGTGTTTTGTAGTATAGTGGAACACATTGTATGTGAGGAACCTATATTGTTTTGGTTGTATATGTGGGCATGACCAAAGGAAGGCCAATGAGAAATGAGTATTCAGTAAGGTGTTCAAATCATTCTAAGCCAGTGCTCTTCAATAAACACAGTTTTTTTTTTTTTTGCTTTATATATAATCCATATATCATATTTGTATAAATATTGTGGTAATGGAAATAACAAAACTGTTGAAATGTATTTTAATTTGGATTTTTTCATACATGCAAATATTATAGGATGTTCCTGCATTTTTAACTATTGCACCGAATGCACGTCCGGCATTCTCCCTTGAGACATTATTTACATAGCGACGGACACAGGTTTTCCATAGTAAACCATCTATGGTTTTTGCCTGGGCGGTTTTTAATGTCATTGATAGGGGTACAATTTATTAAATGTAAAATATTTTACAAATGCATTGCTTAATTGTTTCACATTCAATGTAATGTATGTTAAATATTTATGTATTGTTACATTTATCAAAATAAACGCCAGCTGCTCCAACTAAGCTAACCTGGCTTACATCATAGGTGTTGTATTATTTGAGGTGTAGTCTGTCAAATAATGATGAGTCGAGTGTTTGATTCTGTAGATGACCATTTCTAATACTAATTTCAACTGGAAATGGATTCAAGATAATTAAAAAAATATTTGACGTTTTTCTTAAAATTCTGGGTACTGACTAGATTAGATTCTTTGAACAAACTGAAAATCCAAAGAATATGTGTATTAGACAATAGTCAGCATTTGAATAAGACTTTTATAAAATATGTATATTTAATGAACTTTAATATGGCATTAAAGGTGAAAGGTTATATTTAATTATCTTTTCGTGCAAGTAAAGGTTACCTTTTCACCTTTACTTTTTGTAAAGTTAATACAAAGATGACCTTGCTTTTTGGAGCACCTTTAATGAAATTTACTTTGCAAGTAAAGTTTTGTAAAGGTGTTTTTTCAAGCAGTGAATCTGACACTAGATGGTAGCAATCCCATAAGTTTAACTTACGTTAAAAATTTGACATTAACACAGAAAAAATTCAGCTTTTAGAGCCTGACATAAAAATCTTTTCGAATGGATAACGGTTTTAATTATTTTTTTAGTGTTTATAAAAAAACCGTCCATGCAGTTTCTGGTATGCGAGGAAAGATATTGTGATAAAACGCATTCGTGTATAATTATTCTCTTTCTCCACGTTTTACGCCTTTCCTCATTTCAATTTAAAGTCTACATAGCTTAATATTCGGCGCTCATGAAATCCGTGATATTTTAAATAAATACGCTGTCCATACGATAAACACTTGAGTGAGGTGGATCTATACACATGGAATTTAAGCATCATCGATGAAAATCGGATGGTTAAGTAAAATTATATTTATAAACATATAGTATATTCTGGTAAATGTTATAAATTAAACTTATTAGAACTTGCTGGTTTGATTTATTCCTCCGTAAAGGATTACTTTGTATACTACATTTTTTACTTTTTTTCTTTACTGAGAAAAAAATGCCAAGGTTGTTAACGGTAAATATGTGGGGAATACCTGATTCTTCAAAAGTTTTCATCTTACATCTAAAGATTTTTTGTTAAAAAATCTTTTTGAGGAAAAAAACGAAACGTTCTTGACCTCCATATTTCGAAATCGTCCAGACATGTGTAACGAAAAACATATTTCAGAATAAGAATTTAAAAAAAATTATACTTATATGATACTATTTATTATTGGCGTCATAATTTCATAAACATAAAGTTGTCGGAATGGATAAAATGTATCAAATACATATTAAAAATCTTGCATTAAGCGACTTAACCTTCAGCGTTCTGTAATATACAGATGTGGAAAATAAAGGACTCATTTTCTAAATTGTATTTTCGAAGAACTGCAATTTAATTCTACTATTGATCATTAAACTTAAAAATGCAGCTTCCTTTTTAAGGAGGAAATTCTTTAAAATCATATGTTAGTTTTGACTATTCTTAATGTTTCGAACAACCAGATTGAACTTAATCCGTAAATTCTGTATTGAATTCCAAAACGTCATAAAACCCTCTCCAAAGAAATATAAAATAGCGTGTTAAATAAATGTTCTAATAAGCGTTTTTTTGTTACTTATCGCTAAAATATTAGCAGTAGGAGAAACTTTAGAAGTACTGCATGTGCAACAATATATTCGAAAAGTTGTGTAATTCAGATTTGGATACTAGGAGAATCTAAGGAATATTTGGGAAAAATATAAAATCACAAACGTTTACCAAAATTAATAGCATTAAGACTATTTCAACTTAATTGACAACCTTTCCTCGCGATATATTAATGTCCAGACTTTTTGATATCATAGTGACAGCTGATTTTTCAGAAAAAATGAAACAAATTATTTTACTCATCTTGTCATTGGTGAAACATATGGAAATAACGAACATTATTCAAGATCAAAAGTCCATGAAATAAAACAAAACAGGAGCAGAACGAACATGGACCTCCAAACATCAGAGGCGGGATCAGGAACCATGTAGGAGAGAGCATCCCCTGCCAACCGGTCACGCTCGCCGTGTGCTCCTTGTCATGATATAGAAATAACAGAAAAACCATCTTCAATTCAGTATTTAAATAATGGAACAACAAGCCACATGAATTTTTTGGGGGGAAAACTAAATAATGATTTTAACCATTACACTTTTCCTAATTTTTCTTAAATTTATATTTTACTTTTAACACAAAGCTAACATACTCTGAAATTCATTTTCATTTGTTAACCTTTGCTTAGTGTGCTTTGTCCATATTTGTAATTTTATTGAAGTATTTACTAATTTATTTACTAGTGTATTTTATTTACCAAGTTTTGGAGGAAAAAAAAACATAAAAAAATTATCAACTTTTCTAAAGGTGTAACATGATTCAAGTCTCCTCCAAAGAAAGACTTTGTCTAAATGCAATAACTCTTTTTCATGTTTCATGTATTTTATTCTTATGTTTCAAAAAGTGTCCCTACTCTACACTGCAAATATTTTATAAAGTAGCAATTAGCCCAAACGTTCTGTACCGAATTATATTTTGAACTAATTTTACATATTTTTTTTCTTTTTTCCTCTTTTCAGTTAACTTAAAAATAGGACAATGTATGCATATTGGCAATTATTTAGTTATTTAAACTCTATTTTAAAGTCAGCAAGGTAAATTCAAGCATATTATGTGTTATGAGATAATAATAATACTTTAAAGCAAAAAAGGGCATTTGATATACTGTACAATAAATTCATTTTTTCGTTTTTTTTCACTATCATTAAACGCTGCAATAAACGAATGTGACTGGTCGGCACATGTTATTACCTCTGATATTTTAGAGATTATTTTTGTTTGGATCTGTTTTTTAAAATGTATTTTTGATCTTAGATAGTGTTTGTGACCTGCATATTCGAATTCCATGCATGATTTTTCAAAGGCAAAACTTACATAATTGGGTGCCATATCAAAATCAACTTCAGATAAAAATCTGACATCTACGTATTTAAAGTCTTTATAATGGTTTATTGGCAGCTGCACTCATAACTGCGCGTAAATATGGTTTATGGCCACAGCTGCACTTATTACTGCGCGTAAAAAATTAAAACAGTTCCAAGGTGAACCATGGGAACAGATGAACACCCGGAAATTAAATAATGATCATGTTCTTTAATGTTTTTGTCTAGGTGAGCACTACTGATAAGCTGAATATCCGCGACTAGACTATGCAGCAACTACATAGTTTGCACCACCATTAGAGCTAACCCCCTTATTCATGTACCTTACACAACAAAACATCTCACATTGTGAAACTGCAAGCAAAAAAAGTCTTATGAACAACTGAACCAAAATGACTCATTCATTTGCTACCTTTAGGGCCTGACACTGAACAAAACGTTATGAACACATAATCATTCAGTGTACACTTTGCATCAACAGAAATGGGAACCAGCAACAATTTTAATTAATTAGGGCATCCCAAAAAGACAGTGTCACATCATCAATCAATGAACACCAAACCACAAATATTTGAAAAGAACTATATGCGGTATATTGCATATATTTGCCCCCACAAAATGTGCTGAATTCAATAAATTGTATGAGAAATATAAATTAACAGAAAATATTATAGTGTCAAAGCAGTGTATTCACAAATTTTGTTTTTATGACGTCACAAACTAGTCCGATTTTATATCCTTTTTCAGAAAGAGGACACAATTTCAACAATTTTAGCTTTAAAATTTATAGAGCACAAGTTTGTTCAGGAACAATATTGACATATTTCATTGATATTATCATTCTACACATTATATCAAAATATTAATCCTGAACACACATGCTCTCGGTGACTTTTACTCAAAATATCGACGAAATATGTCCATTTTTCTGTAAAATTAATAAAAAACTGAAATTTACCTCATGTTTGTGACGTCATTACGTACATATGACGTCATTACTTATGAAAATATTCAGTGCTTTGAAGTCAGCATATACTCCCCTGTTTAAGAACTTAATTACATATATCTCCATCAAAGTTTGATTTGGGGGGCAAATATTGGTTATTACCGAATAAAGTTCTTTGTGTCACGTTATCAATAAGTAAACACAAACACACAATATGCAACTAGGAGGCAAAATCCTCCCCAAAACAATATTAGCGTTACATCATCAATCAGTGAAGGTTAATACACAAAATGCCAAAAGGGAGCTAAAATTTCCACAAAACAAATTCGTGTCACGTCATCAATCAGTAAACACCAAAAATAAATTTAAACCCGCAACAATTACTTACTGGTATCAAACAGACACAGTGTCACATCATCATCATACCATACTACGAATTCAAATGGAGGCCAGCAATAATTTTACTTTGTCTGGACAAATTTATTAAACATTGAACAAATTGTCAATCAGTGAAAATTTATTGGGACCCATGAACAAGTTTTCTCAAAATAAATCCCCACAAAAAGACTACATTAATTGATATACAAGGGTTGTTTAAAAAGTCCAAGATGTCATTTTCCTTATTGTACTTATACTTATAACAGACTTGACAGAAATCAATTTACTTATCTTTAAACTCAACATATTTAGTGCCCGCGGATCACAATTAAAGGCAATGTCAACGTTTTTGTCGTTTTCAATGAGGACTACCTATCTTCTCAAGTTGATTTCTTTTCAAAGCAAAATATTATGTCATAATTTTGAATACGAATAGATGTTGCAATTCTTTATTTAAATCTCCATTTTACAGAGAAAATGACAACGTTTATGTTCTTATTCTTTTCATTCTAGGTAACATTAATAATTTACAAAAACAAAAACACCTGTCTATATAGGAATGGAAGTGCTTGCTTGCCAGCATTTAATAGACGTATACATTTACAAAGCACAAGTCTCCAATGGTACCGATTCTTTACCTTCCTTCTACCATCTTTAAAAAAAAGTAATTAATATAAAATCAAAATACAAAATGCATTTTACAATGTAACACGATGATTTATGTCCTTACTTCACTGATCAAAAACATCTGATAAAACATATTTGAACACAATTATGCTTCCCTCGCCGCCCAGGAAAAACCATAAATAAAAAAAACATTGATTTCTGTTGAAAAAACTATGGAAGCATGTAAGTCCGCAGCAACTGCGAGGTAAACAAAAAGAATGGCGGACTCATTCTCACAAATTTACGCAAGTGTCATAAATTATAATGTACAATAAGTAAAGCCAGTGTAAGATTAATGTAAACTATATGTAAACACATTTCGAGTATATGTATCTAGGAACCATTACACAACAATTTTACATTTATAAAAAGAAAGAAAAATCATCTAGATGGAGTAAGCAAATTGTTTCCCGTCTATGACAATTAATCTGTTCTGTGCAACATTTTTAATGTTCTTCTGAAGAAAACAGTTAGATCAATCCTTTCAGTAAGACTTGTTTCAGTTTTTTTTTAATAAACAAAGTACAAGTAAGTATGTGGTTGGGTAGGTGGGTGTGAATTCGGCAGTGAATAGCCTTCGAATGAGTTGAAAGCGCGATTGAATTAAAGACCAGGCCCCAGGATCATGAAACAGACTTAGACTTAAGTCACAATTTCAATTATCTATAAAATCTTTAAAACTTGTTAAAGGAAACTCATAATTTGCATGCAACAGCAGACTTATGATACAAAATCGAAAAGCATTTTCATGTTAGGCTGCATGACCTCTAAAAAAATTGAGCATCTAAGGCATTTTTTGACTTAAGCTTAAGATGCTTCATGATCCCGGGGCCTGTTCTACAGGTATTGATTTTTAAATGCTTTTTGCATTTCTAAAACAACATATCAAAAAATCACTGAAAGTACTTCCTATTTCAATTTGTTGTATATGAACCAATACCGTAACATACGTCATAAATACTTGGACTTTAAGAATAATGCAGCCATCGCCCATGATTGCCTACCTTTGGGGTTAATGCTATTTCCGGATTTGTTAAGAAATATTGCAACGACTGCTGTATTCTATGACAAAAGAGGCTATTGCCCAAGAATTTCAGATGAACATGGCTTTAGAGGAGATTTGGACATGCTTCTTTGAGCTCTGGATATTTAATAAACTCCCGCCCCCACCTTTCAAGTTTAAGGATGTGAGTTGATAAAGATATTTAGACGTACTCTAGTCCGCTCTAATGCTAAATAGTCCACTTCTTCACACCAAAGTATAGCCTGGGTAGGACTTGTTACCAGACTAATTTAGTTTTAGGTAACAGCTTCTGTATTTTTATCAGACCTCTTTTAATACTACAAAGCATTACGCACTGACTGTCTTGTCCAAAGAGTGTATTACAAGATATTGGGGTGGTCCTCAATTTTCAATTTAGTCCGTACTTTGGGATACACGTGGTTCCATTTCATACCATCCTTCTCTTGCCAAAATACTAATGCACTTTGTTTTATTAACTGAAGATTTGCCTCGTATATGTATATTATAAGCGACGCCCAGCATTTAGCGGCATATCGTTATCGTTCTATTGACACTTGGTGGCAACATCAGCGTTTTTATCTAAGTTAAGTACAAGTTTAAGCTTTTATCATGTTATGCGATTAGATTTTTTTATTTCGAACAATAGAAGGTATTTGTGAGATAAAGTAAAACAGTTAAAAAATATTCATCATATACATTATTTGTTTGCCGCTTAGTGCTAAGGCGTGTTTTAAAACGTGATGTCCCTATAAATATTTGCAGCACTTACCGGCATGAAGAAATTAGAAAAGGGAAGAGACTTCTCCAATCTTCTTAAAACTCACTAAATATCTAATAATTTTAGAATTGTCTAATAATATAATGTGAATTAACAATTACTTTCTGTTGTCATAGCTTATACCTTTACTCATAAAAGTGTTAAAATAATAAAAAAAAAATAAGAAGATATTTCAACTCCAATAATTAACATATACTTTTTTAAAAAATCTTAATTTATATATTTACAATGGAAAGATATAAATAAAGCCGTTGTTTAAATTCTATAATTCTAAGTATGGACACTAATCTTTGATTCTTTTTATTGATTACGAATGCTGCGTTCTTTTAACAATATTATTTTTCAAAAAGCGTATAGCTTTATTTTTATACCGACATCTTTTCTTAAAATGATTAATTAAATGATATTCATACTCATACTGATATTCTAGTGAAATATAGAAACAATTGTCTATTACTACATGTACGCAGTTATAGTGATACCTTTAATGAAAAAAGTATTTCTCTTTGCTGGTATACTATTTGTTTACTTGGCTTTTTCTTTTCCAAAATAAACCAAAACAAAAATGATTTACGAACCGTCTTGAATTAAGTAGAGGAGCGGATTTAGCTAGGTGTATATGCAAAGTAAAATTATTTGTACTCGGTAACATCTAAATCGCTCATTTTTTTTTTATCGAAATTCATTCATTTTTATTATTATCTTATTAAAATTTTTTGTAGGGCAATTTTCTATGTCCTCTTATCGGATTAAAATAGTGTTTAGCGGTCGTCTACAAATCAACTCTGTCTTTTTGGTTTTCTTTTTTTCTTCATATCTTGACCTTCTTCTCTGTAGTCAAGTTTCTCCATAATAATTTTTAAATAAATATCTAATCTTCATAGAAATATGATATTTTTAGTCATAAGTGTTCTGAGTGTTTATACAAGTTCTTTGGAGAATAATGCATTTTAAACTTAATTTAAACAGAATCCATGTTATTTCAGAAATCTTCATCGTAATAAAATAAGTACATAAATGTAGCCAAGTTTTTTCCGGCATATCATCTGTTTAACACCCTTCCCCACAGTCACGCATTTTAACGCATATACCATTTCCTATTTCTAACGCAAAATCACGCATTTACCGTTTCCCCGCAATCACGCATTTTCACACACTTTAAAAAGTTCATTTAATCTTCAATTTATTGCCAAATTCCAACTATTTTATACTTGCTTGAATCTCAGAAAATAAGTAATGTTATTTTCCAATTAAAATATTATTTCAGAAAATTATTTTCGCTAAACTTAGGAGAAATTTGTACCCCGCTATAAAGTGCTTGCGGGGAAATGGTAAAGTAATATTTCTATGACGCGAGGATTCAATGTATGTTGCATATCAATTCTGTAAGTTGTAAAGAGTTAAACACTTTGAGACAAAATGGGCTTTTACAATAAACTTTTTTTATCTTACTTGAAATTCAAAATCAGTTGTTATGTTTTGAAAACGTCATATAAACAAATGATATATCTGTGATAATCAATTGCATAATAATTATAATGGAGAAGTAAAAGATATTTACTTATTCAACATACGTAAAAAAAAAATGGAAGAGTTTCGTTAGATATATTCGTAACCCTGTACAACATCTTAAAAGAAATAAAATGGATAAGAAAAGCCTTACCATAACCTTCACTTGCTGCATTTAATTGCAAAAAGTATCAAAGATTCTTGGATTTGAATGAAAGATTATGTTTCAAACAAAGTTTTCCTTGCCGTCTCTCTTTAAAACAAATGTCAAGATGTTTTGAAAGAAAAGGTATATGTTATAAAAAAACTTTGAGATGAGAGCTAGTTGATTTAAAAAAAAAGACTAAGTAGGTAAAAATAAAGCTTACACAACACTAATAAATGATTGATTCATTTTGTAAACAAAAGTGGTTCATAGGTGTGTGCATTTGATGAGTATACTAATCGTAAACATTAATGCAATCACTGAAACCTCAAGCAAAACTCTTCAAATTATTGTTCAATTTCGTAAAGTAGTGGAAAATGATTCCGCAAGTCGGAAAACTGCCATATTAATGATTCCTGGGTTCGAAAATGAAAAGAAGAAAGGAATTGTGAGAGAATGTTAAATATGATAAAGACAGTTTTCCCATCATCTACTTAACTCTAACATCTATTTCTCAGAAAAAGAAAATATAAAGATCTTCAATTGTACTTGCAACAAGTGTATTTTCTGTAATAAGACGAATGACATGCATTCCAAAACGGGATCATTTTAATTTGCCAGCAGAATATACAGACAGAATTAAAAAGAAATGTTGTTTTTACCCCTGTATGCAAAAGACTTTTTCTCTCACCCTCATTCTTTGATATTATATAATCAAATAAATACTAAGAAAAACTTTAAAGAAGGTACATGTATATTCAATTCTTGCACAGTAGAAAAACCCAATTCCATAGGTATATCATCTATGTATTACACTTCTAAGTAATGTCTGGTACAATAAAGAATGAAATATGTGGAGATTATCAACAGTATTCCAGCTTATCATTCGTTTAAAGATTGCAAAATAGGAGCAGAGCAAACACATACCTCCAAAACCTCAGCAGTGGAATCAGGCGCCATGAAGAAGTGATCGACCTTTGCCGACAGTTTTCACTTGTTGTGTGCTTCTGCTCATGATCAGGACAAATGACATTCAAGTCTCTTTGATTCAAAAGTTTGTGCATCTGATGTGTATATATTCCCATCGTAAATATTAATGTTATCACTGGAACTTCTAGCAAAATTCTTTAAATTAATTGCTGGGTTCAGAAAATGAAAAGAAGAAAGAAAGATTATATTGTAAGAGAATGTTAAATATGATAAAGACAGTTTTCCCATCGTCTACTTAACTCTAACATCAATCTCTCAGAAAAAAGAAAAATATAGAAAAATCTTCAATTGTACATGCATTAAATATTTTTTGTAATTAGACAAATGACATGTATTCCAAAACTGGAATTTGCCGGCAGAATACAGACAGAAATAGAAACAAATGTTGTGTTTACTCTTACAGTATGTATTTTCTAGTTTATGCGAAATTAACATTCATTTTTTTCTTCTGTGCGAAAGACTTTTTCTCTCCTTCTCATTATATTAATCTTTGATATCATATAATCAAATAAATACTAGGAAAAATTTCGAAGAAGGTACGTGTGTATTAAATTCTCGCACAAAAGATAAAAACTATTCCACAGGTGGATCATAGGTGTATTACACTTCAAAGTAATGTCTGGTACAATGAAGAAAGAAATATGTCAAGATAATGAACAGTATACCAGCTCATAAGTCTATTAAAGATTGCAAAATGGGAGCAGAGCAAACACAGACCTCCAAAACATCAAGTACCATGAAGAAGTGATCGACCTTTGCCGACTGTTCTCACCCGTTGTGTGCTTCTGCTCATGATCAGGACAAATGACATTCAAGTCTCTTTGGTTCAAAAATGTGTACATCTATTGTGTATACCAATCGATAATATCAATGCGAGTACTGGAACCTTAGGCAAATGGTTTCAAATTAATACTCATTTTATGTAAGGTACCGGAAATGGTAAAGCATTTCCCAAGTGGATCATATTTTCATCATTTTGGAAAATTGTCTACCGATATGCCATATTGATGATTCCTGTGGTCGGAAAATGCAATGTAGAAGGAAAAAATGATTTGTAAGAGACTGTAAAAGATTATAGAGACAGTTTTCCCTGTTTATACTAAAGTCTAATTTTCATATCACACGAAAAAAAAAACATCGCATAAAGATCTTATTCAATTGTATATGCATTTAAGGTTTTCAATCCCTAATGGTATCAAATTCTTTACTCTTAAATGTCTGTCAAGTACACAATACTTTGATATTATATTAAAGCATTTTATAGTGGAAAAGCATTGCCCACGAGAAATTTTCAAAAAGTTCATTAATTAAGCAGTAGTTAATTAACAAAGATTGCATTGAAGTCTATGGGAAAAAGCGTTTTTTCAAAATAAAAATTCAAATAATCTGAATATCAATAAATCCTGTGGTGGAAAGGTGCATTGAAATATTATAAATAGAATGATAATTGAAAACAATTTTTTTACCAGCTAAATTTTTTTTAATCGATTTTTTTTATTAATTAAAAAAGGGGAGATAACTCTTACCAAAATTCAAGGTCATGAATTAGGACACATCCCACTAAACACACTTATAGTAATAAATGGGAAGTATGTCTAAATAAACTGAGTATTCAATGCCTACATATCTGTTATGTCTTCAATTTCATTGTATTTCTTCCTATTAGGGATTGAAGACCTTAATGTATATTATAATGAGAGAAATGGCATATATTCCAAAACTGGATCATTTAAATTTGCCAGCAGAATACATACAATAATAGAAACAGCTGGTTTTTTTTTACTCTTGTATGTATTTTCTAGTTGATGTAGAATAACATTCATTCTCTTTTTTTCTCTGCTAAAGATTTTTTCTCTCCTCCTCATTATATGAATCTTTGATATCACATAATTAAAATTAAATCCAGGAAAAAAACTTCAAGAAAAGTGTTTTCGATTCTTGCACGGTTGGAAAAGACTATTCCATAGGTGGATCATCTGTGTATCGGACTTCTAGGTAATTTCTTGTACGATTAAGAATGAAGTATGTGGAGAAAAGGAACGGTATTCCAGCTCAACAGTCCATTAAAGATGCCAAAGTAGAGCAAACACAGACGTTAAAAAACCTCAGTAGTGAAATCATGATCAGGTTCCATGGAGGAGTGAGCTATCTTTGCCGAACTCTCTCACTCGCCGTCCGCTTCTGCTCATGATCAGGACAAATGACATTCAGGATTCTTTGGTTTACACGTCTGTGAATTTGATTTTCATATCTATCGTAAACATTAATGTGATCCCTTAAACCTCATGCAAAAATTTTCAAATTAATTCTCCATATTTATAACGTAGTAAGAAGTATTCCACATGTTAATCATCTGTATATTGTTTTGTAAACTGTCTACCGATATGCCCTTTTAGTGATTTTTGGGGTCGAAAAATGCGATGAAGAAAGGAAAATGTATTGTTAGAGATGGTTGAAAATGATACAGACAGATTTCTCATTTTTATGCTTAACTCTAACATCCATCTCTCTCAGGAAAAAGATAAATTGCAGAGAAATCATCTTCAATTGTATATACATTGAATATCATTTGTAATAAGACGGATGTTTTGTATTCAAATCCTGGATCAATTCAAGTTGCCAGCAGAAAACAAACAGAAATAAAAAGAAATGTTTTGATTACTCTTGCATGTGTTTTCTAGTTCATGCTAAAACATCTAGTTCATTCTTTTCTTCTGTGCAAAAGGACTCTTTCTCTCCAGATGGATCATCCGCGTATCAAACTTCGAAGTAATGTCTGGTACAATTAAGAATATGTGGATATCACGAACAATATTCCAGCTCAAATATCCATTAAAATTGCAAAATAGGAGTAGAGCAAACAGACCTCTAAAACCTCAATAGGGGAAATCAAGTGCCATGAAGATGTGATCTACCTTTGCCAACCGTTCTCATTCGTTTTGCGACCAAAAAAATGACATTCAAGTTTCTTTGATCCAAATTTCTCTTTTGAGATCAGACATTTATTTCAGGTTTCCCATAAGAAAAAATGACACTGTCATTTTTTCTATAATACTGAAGGGTACCTATCTCTTATCCGAAACTTCTCCTTTACCGCTAAATAAAAAAATAATGATACATTCACAGTCTTTATTAGTACCCTACCCGGGAAACCCGAGGGGACTATAGGTTTCCTCTGTCCGTCCGTCCGTCTGTCCGTCCGTTCGTCTGTCTGCCAGACTGTCAATTTGGTTCTCCTCACTTTTTTTCTAAACCACTTCAGATATTGAGCTGATATTTGGTATTTGAGTGTATCTTGATGCGTTACAAATCACGTTTGAATGTTGTTACGCTTCATTGATTTTCGACGAAATTATGGCATAAGTTTCGAATGTCAACATGGTAAATATGAAGCAAGAAGGATATGGAGATAACGAACAGTATTCAATCTCAAAGTCCATAAACAAATACAAAATAAGATCAAAGCAAACACGGACCCCCGAAACATCAGAGGTGGGATCAGGTGCCATGGGGGAGTGAGCATCCCCTGCCAACCTGTCACACCCGTCGTCTACTCCTTGTCATGATCAGGAAATAACGGAAAAAAACCGTTGTCAATTCAGTGTATAAATAATGGACTAACAATTGGTACGAAAAACGACATTCAGCATTTGACTCAATGATAAATTGTACGTATTTGCTGACAAGGTCATTGTATCGACCATAGAACTTACGAAATGATGATTTTAAACGAGATTGCTGATATTCTTGTTTCATCAACTTACCTGTCAATAATCTATCTCGTTTTAGAAATTGTTCATACGTATAGAATGCTCTTGCGTATCGAATAAACTAAGGTATATATACTCTGTATGCAGGTGATGAAGGTATATTGCTGCATAAGTACGGGAAGTTGACTATAGAAAACTTAAAGTCATCACGTTTATCATATAGCTTGGTTGTTAGATTACCATTAGTGTCTTTTTCAAGTATAATATCCAAGTATGAAGCAGAAGTGTCGGTTTCTGTGGTATCTATTATCTCACCAGCATATATCGTATCGACATAGGAATGGAAAGTACCATTATTAATTGACAATTTGTCGTCGAATTATTCAAATGTCGAGTTGTAGGTCACAACAAGTGTTTTCTTCTTTTCATGCATATGATTTTGAATAAATTCTGCTTCATGTGAATATAGAAATAAGTCTGCTAATAACGGAGAGCCCTGTACCCATGGGAATTCCAATAAATTGTTGGAATACCTGGTCTCCAAAAACCACAAAGATATTGTCAATCAGAATCTCAAGCATCTTCTAGATGTCAACTTCAGATTACTTATATGTACAATCAGAATCTGTTTTAACATAATAATTTTGCAAATGACCAATGACGATGTAAGTAAATTTACGAGTTCCATTTATATTGAGAAGCAGCTGCCAATGATATCAACAAGCCTGGATTTTAATTTGTCGTAGTGAATTGTTGTGTATAAAGTTGAAAAATCGTAAGTTTTTAAGCTGTTGATTTTTGTAAAGTCTTGTGATTTCAAATTGTCCAAAATACGTTGAAAATATGGATTGAATTTTCATCTTTATGTGTATTCTATTTTTAGGTTAAGTTTTAGGCATGCACAACATAAAAATTTCAATCTCAAGCACTTTTACCTTAGGCATTACTTTTACACCAGAACACAATTGCTTTCAAAATTGACAATTTTTTCCTGCATGATTGATAGACAAGCAAAAAAAGGTTTGATTTTTTTATTTATTTGGAAGTTATTTTCAAAGCTAAAGCTTTCAATTGTATTCTTAAAAATCGTTTCGGATGAATTCTCCGTCTGCAATTTTTGCTATTACGAGTGCAGGTGTCATATGTCATAACTGTATTTCACTATTGTTCACGTCAAATCATGGCTAACCGTCGCAAAATGACCCCGGAATCTTACTTTCTGATTCGGGTAGTTTGATGAGACTGGAGTTGAATTCTTTTGATATGAAAGCAGCATGTAGACTTCCTGTATTGACCTGATTTATTAAATATAGGGCGTGCTGATTTTTTTACGTCTTCCTTGGAAGACTGTATTATGTAGTTGAATAGTTTTTACTGTCTTCGGAATATGCACTTCTTCTCTTTGTGATTGGTAGAAATTGCATGATGAGAAAATTTACAATTATTATATTGGTTGAAATGCTGTTAAAGGCAAGGGAGATAACTTTCTGATGATATCATTTTCGTACGACTAAAATAATTTGCAAGATTTTCAATCTTACAAAAATGACAAAACGAACAACAAAATCAGCAGTAATTAATTCTAAATAAAATGACATTTTTTGTATCAATACCTAAACAGGTCTGTTTAATTTCATTGTAAATGAAATTTGGTTTTTATTGCTTACAGGCTTTACAATTTGATTTAATACTCATTTATTTTTTTCCCCTTTCTTGTTTGAAGAAGTTTTGCCGAAAGATCTCGAAAGTTTACCGAGCAATAGCCTGGTTCCCAAGGCCGTCCGATGTGCACATCGGAAGGCCTCGGGAACCAGGCTAACCGAGCAATTGCAATTGTAACTACTCGACCATTTCTGTAACCACAAATAACTTTTTAGCGGTTACAAAAAGGGGGAGCGTGATCCGTTTTGAAGTGGTCACGGAAATGGCCGAGTAGTTACAATTGACCAAGCGACAACCGTGGTAGGCCAGTAAGAAAAAGCTAATATAGAAAAAAAATACAAAATCAAAAAATTCAAAAGAATAAAACGGACTGATAGATGTAAATCAGTTTACTGTTTACGGTTGTTGCTAAAGACGGTAAGCTTCTTTCAAAAAGTTCTACTTGTTCTATATACTTTCAAGTATGGGGAGTGATTAGGCCCTGGACTAGATTTTAAAACTTGCGTGCCTTGCTTGATGGCTATGTATTGTTTTGGTACTAAAATTTTCATATAGAATGGTTTTACAAGATCAGAAAAGGAAACTTCTCAGAAATTTGTTTTAAATTAGTTACTTTGTCACAATTAACGTCCAAACATTGTTCCATATATTTTAACATACACCTTTTCGCTATGTAAATAACTTATTTAAATGCCATATTTGTGTTCCGTAATATTTTATCTGTTCAGTAGAATTTACTTGGCGGGTTTTAAATTCCGTGCGGTTATGTGGTAGGGTTTGGTTGTAGCTATTGAGTAGAGCAGACGTAGTACACTTGCTCGAGTATTTCAGTAGAATTATACATAAAGTATTTGACCAGACTTTACATTTCTTCTGAGGTAAATTTGTTTTATTAATTTAAAGGTTTTATTTTATACAGTTTCCTGAAATGGCCAAGGACCTTAGTTTTAAACTTTGTTGTAAATTAAATGAGTGAGTAATGTGTGTATTGCTATCATTTCAAGTCCTAGTAGTACGCTAATAGTATACGAGTGTATTATTGTCTTATTATAGTATGTAGAAGCTACAATGTATGGTGTAAAGTACGTGTTAATTGTGCACAAATATTTCGTATAAATATTTGTGGAGTTATGCAGTAAAATACTTGAGTTTTGCAGTAAAATGAAGTATACAGTTAAATGCTTTAGTATGTACAGTAAAATGCAGTATGCAGTGAAATGTTTCAGCGTTTGTAGTAAAATGCAGTGTGCAGTATAATGCAATGTATACAGTAGATGTTACATGTATGATATTAATGAGCACGAATCAAATTAGTACATTTTATTGTACAATTATTATAATATGTGAATTAACAATGATTTTGTAGATCCAAAATTGGTCCAGAAAGCCATTCCACCCAAACAACATACCACACCAGAATTTTCAAACATGTATTTAGCCTTGAATTAATGTGAAAAATTGAAAGAACTCTTCTAGTATTCTATGTATGTGGCGACCAATCGGCCCGCTTGCAACATACATATACTTAACCTTGTGCATTAGAATTTGGCAGTGTGCAACCTGCAGTAAAACTTTTGTTACTTAGAAATATTGTAGTCCAAGAATTAAGGTTTTATTTTGTGAGTTAAGACGGAAAATGAGAAATAATGGTATTTTTTCGGGCGTCATTGCTGTTCGTTAGTGTTTAATAGAGGAATTAGTCCAGATTTCCTCAAACATAAATTATGTTGACCACTCATCGGCCTGATTTAGATATATCAGATGGAGAGCATTGCATGAAAATTAGAAGACAACTTTAAAGTTCCGTGCCATCACGTTAACATCATTTACTCATAAATAATTTCAAATTCTATTGATATACAAAATTTAGACCACACTCGGAGCAAAAGAAAATTTCTGAATAAGTGTCGGTTTATTTGGAACACATTGGTACATTGTAACAGATAAAGAAATCCGGTTGGAAATGATCAATGCATACAGTTCAACCTCTGCCAAATTTTTAGAAATCCGTGTTCACCTCGAAACACCTTGTCGAAGAGTATGGCCCATATTTTTCCTATATTGAGACAGCTTTTTATGAAACTTTGTAAATATTTTTAATATTCATGATAGATTGGAATAATAGCAATATACTGGCAAGGAAAAAAATGTTAAATTGCAGTTGCCACCGGTTTCTCATAGTATACCCCATCGCTGGATAATGTGACTGATACTTTAGTTAAAGATACACACGGGACAATTTTTTGTAAAGGCAATTTATTACACTCCATTTACCAATAGCTCACAATTTATATAAATTGTACAGAAAATAAATGAACCTTGGTACTCCATAAATCAATTTAACGTAAATACTATAAATAACACAAATCAATTAAAGTTTCTCTTTTAAACACGTTGACTTGTTTTTCCAATACTTAGACCTCATATCCACCAATAGAACCCATCCCTAGTCCCGATCCAGGCGATTATACACTTACTGTTCTGAAAATCAATGCATACTCCACTGAAAATTCACCAACTGATCTGGGAGCTATTCACCTTCCCTCTGTGTTACACACCTTCTTCTACGGCCAGCTGCTTTCATACTGTAAATGACTACGAGTCTTAATTTTGCATTCACAACTCTGTATATCTCAGGGATCATGGTGACACCTACATGTTACTTTTCTTTTTTTTCAGCCAGCACTCTGTATCTCAAAATTATTCTAACTATTTCTCTACATAAAATACATGTATAACATCAAACAGTAGATATATCAGTTTCTTAAAAGAAATTTAACAAGTTACTAAGGATTAAATGTTGTGATGAATATAGTCTGATAGAATATGTGCGTAATTGTGTAAATCAGTCAATTCGGTACATGTAACACACCTATGATTTTTGTTCATATATATCCAGATACAAAGTGTTTCATGACTTGAGGCAAGATCATAAGGACAACTTCAAGGTCACTGACAGGAGAATTGTACCTTTCTTTACTGTTTTTCTACAGGTGAAACATTGCAAGTTGATATCCTAAAAAAAATTGATAACCTTAGAATTTGGCTTAGAACATGGACACGTTAGATGATTATGTTTCAGATTGCACTTAGATTTGTTTTTATAATTAAGAACTTTTGAATTATTTGCCGATAAAAATTTGTAAGAAATAAAAGATTGAATCTAAATTGTCTTTTATGCAGAATTTTACAATTTCCTAAGATCTTAAACCTCTTTAGAGAAGCAAGGGTAAATGATTTTAAATGAACAAGGCATTTTCGCTCTAAATTTCATGGAATCATGATCGACATTTACTGACAGTGGAATTGTTAACTGTATTCCTGTTATCTAGAAATTGTTATATATTACAAACGTGTTGGTTTTAGTTTTGACAACTTATGCCACTTTGACGTGCTAAGGATGATGATGTCGTCTTAAATCTTATAATCAACAAATAATCTAATTGTTCATGCATGAATTTACTTGTATATTTTATTTTTAAAATATAAAACATATGTATATTGTTCAGAAATCGAATTACGACTAATTATAAAGATTTCCGTTGCAATGTACGTCTCCTTATGGATCGTACGTTGTCTGTACATTGATTTTATGTTCATAGAATTTTTAAACTTGAAAGGGGAGACAGGGCACATTTCACACGACTCAAAATACAGATTTCGTCAAAGTCAATGCTGATGTAAATGTTAAACGTTTATTTAAAGCCGCTTCATCCGAAACAGAGGCACATATTATCTTACACAATAAAAGTACGTCATTACATAGATAATATATAAAAATAAATTATAAGATTGATTTAATTGTTTACTACAACACTCTTTACATGGAAAACATAGATCAAAAACCTTATTGACAAACAGAGGTTCCTGACTGAAGTTAAGGTCTGAAGTCACCTTTGAAAAAAAATAAATATATTGGTTATTTCGTGCAGAATACTGTGCAACAATATAATCACGAAGTGGTTTAAGCTAGATGTTAATATTTAAAAATTCCATGGAACTTTTGGACAATTTGAAGTCGCAAGATTTTACCAAAATCAACAGCCTAAAACGTACGACTTTTCATCTTTATACACAACCATTCCCCACGATAAATTAAAGTCCAGGCTCTTTGATATCACTGACAGCTTTTTTTTTCAATAAAAATGGAACTCGAAAATTTACTAACCTTGTCACTGGTCATGTGCAAAAATATTTTGTGAAAACGCATTCTGATTGTACACGTAAGTACTCTGAAATCGACATCAAAAAGATGTTTCTTATTGCCATTTTCTATGTTGTTTTTAGAGACCAGAAAATCTATTGGAAATCCCATTGGTACCGATTTCGCCCCATTATAAGAAGACCTATTTTTGAATTCACATGAAGCAGATTTGGTGCAAAATCTTTTGCGTGAAGGAAAGAACACTCTTGCTGTGGCCTTCAACTCGACTTTAAGATATATCGACGACGTACTGTCAGTTAACAACTGTAATTTCCATTCTTATGTCGATACGATATATGCTGGTGAGCTTGAGATAGAATATCCCACAGAGTCTGACATAATTTTCACGTTTAGATATTTTACTTAAAAAAACGTTCATGGATATCTAACAACCAAGCTATATAATAAACGTGATGACTATGACTTTTCTATCGTGAACTTCCCTTATTTTGCAGCAATATACCTTCATCCCCCTGCATAAGGAGTTCACATACCTTATTTGATTAGATAGCAAGAGAATGATCTACGTATGAACAATATCTACATCGAGGTAAATTATTGACAAAAAAAGTTGAGGAAACTAGATCGTTAGCAGGCTTGTTTAAATTCATCATTCTGTAAGTACTATGGTCCATACAATGGCCTTATCAGCAGGGTTCTCCACAAGGAGTTTTACCATTGCGGCCCGCCATGGTTAAATTTATGTGCACCATGGTTAAACGAGTATCGCCATGGTTAAAATTGGCATCCGCCATGATTAAAGTTTTTTGCATTTCAGTTCTGACACATACTTTTTTAATACTTAAGCAGTTAATTGTGTTTATACTACGACTACCATGCACCTAGCATGCCTCGAAGGAAAGCGGACTGTGCTAAATAAACAAGTCGTTAATCGGCGACTTCGCTGTGAAGCGTGACAATCAATGGACAGTCAATCAGCTGATCAGATGATCAATATTTTGAGAGTTTAATATCCTGTATACATGAAAATAATTTTGGGGAGCTTCAACATGTTAACTACATGATTAGATATATAACGGGTTTATAAAAGATGAGAATTACGAGCATGATAATCGCCATGTTTGCGAATCACCTTTCTGTGACATAAAAATACTCTGTAAAAATTTCATATTCCTATGTATTTACTCAATTTCCCATGCTCTGTTTTTAAGCTTTAACTTTATTATCTTTTTGATTAAACGTGCATAGAGTTTACGTCTCAATCACCGTCTTAGTTTAAGAGTTACTTCCCGTTGTTATAAAACATCGCGTGGCGCTAATTGTAGCACAGGGCACGTTGGTAATTAAGTAAACAAAACTTGATGATAAATGCAATATCTTGAAAAATAAAACGTTTAGAAAAAAGGGACAGTGGTCCAAATGTTCCTTTGTGTAACTTTAAAAAAAAATACTACCCATTCATCAGTTTTAGTTTATTGAAACAAAACAATTCATACAACGGCTACAATTCTTATAATTACGGTATACAGGGTTATTTTCGCCCCGTGTTATTTTCGCCCTTTCATTTTCGGAAACAAGTTTGCCCTGTTTTAAATTCGCCCAAAAAGATTTTTGTTTTAGATATTATATTGTTTACTTTGAATTCGCTCCGTTTTAACTTCTACTACTTCCAACGAAGGCGAAAGGGGCGGAAATTAAAAGGGGTCGAAAATGTCCCGGTATATATACAGTATTAATTTTTGAAAAATATTGTCATGGTTACTGACTACCTGTATCAACAATTTTTCTTTAAATTCCTACAATTATCGGCAATTTTGGTACATTTGTGAGGTAAAATATAGATGAAAATCCTTTTCAATTTAATTATTATTCTTTTTTAACTTTAAAAAGTGTTAGTTATTTCATTGTTTTGTGCTGCAGTAGATTAGTTTAAAAATTGTAAAACCAATCATTAATTAATAAAGTTTAAGAAGTCTAAGACTCATTCGTGTTTTTTGCCACATTTCGCCCTCGGGCAGCTTCCTCCATGATTAAATTTTCAAATGTGGACACCCTTTATCAGCAAATACAATTCATTATTGAGTCTTATGCTGAATTACGTTTTTTATACGAATTGTTCGTCCATTATTTATACACTAAATTGACCACGGATTTTTCTTTTATTTCCTGATCATAACAATGAGAAAACGGCGGGTGTGACCGTTTGGCAGGGGATACTCACTTCTGCATGGCACCTGATCCCACATATGATGTTTTGGGGGTCCCTGTTTGCTCTGCTCCTGATTCGAATTGTTTTATGGACCTTTGATCTGGAATACTGTTTGTTATCTCCATATATTTATTAATATGTTGCAAAATCACAGATGGCTTTTCGAATGTTAGAGTGTATAAAAGAGTATACTTCTTACAGGAAAGTCATTTGATTTAACAAAGGTTTTAGATTTTTGAATTATTATTATACTATGTTTCAGTAGACAGGTATGATATGAGAGAGAGAGAGAGAGAGAGAGAGAGAGAGAGAGAGAGAGAGAGAGAGAGAAGTTTTCAGACTGAAGGATAAGTGCATTTCAGCTCAATAGCTTAATTATCAGCACATTCCTATAATTAGTTTGATTGTTACCTCTTTTGTTTAACAACTCTTCTGAGTTTTTTTTATTGAGGAATAATTTTTTTGTTAGCATGTACTGCGACATGTACCCAGTTTCCATGGTCTCTATGAGAGAACCTCCACACCACGACGTTAGGATCAAATTCTTTCTCAACAGCTTTAGAAATAAAAAACTTTTTAAACGTCGTTTAGAGCTAGAAAATTGATTTTACATCTCACTGGTGTTTCCAGCTGGTCTCAGGTAAAAAAATGAAGCGAGTATAAACGTATACCTTTTATTCACAAAGTTACAGAAATTTTGGTAAATAATTCAAATTCTGTTATTTTAACCCCAGCATAGTTCAAGGAGGATAATCCATCTATTCTATGGCGGAGAAAACTGTTTTGCAGCAATGTAAATCTACAAAAATCAAGAAAAAGTCTTTAAAGCTATTAGATCATTTTTACAAAATATATACAAATTTTCGTTTATAATCCATAGTACATTAATACATTAATCGTTAGAGTATTTCCCTTTTCTTTATTAAATTGAACTAAGAATGAGTCATGCCTATATTAAACGTGATTCCTCAGATTTCTTTACCTTGCAGTATTAATAACAGATTGAGGGTGTTCAAGCATTTTGTATCTAGCAATGGAATTTCGAAAACGATAGATTTTCAGTCCATTTGCAATAATCCTGGAACAATATCAACATCAAGTGATAATACTTTGTCATTTCATTAATATACTGCTTTTACTAAGCCATACAGGATAAGAAATGCAATTTTCAAAGGAAAAAAACTTGTAAATACCTTACTTTTTACGTATAGATCATGTACTGCATATTTTACAAAGAACTATACACTTAAACTGAACCTCAGAATGAGTCATGACTATATTATACATGATTACTTAGAACCTATACATGCACACTTTGTTACAAATAAATTGTTTGTTACTAGTAGAATATGTAAAAAGTCTAACACAAAATATTATGAATGGTAAAAAAATTTCAACAATAAAAGAATGACAATCTTCATGCATTGCCGATTCCTTTCTGAAAGTTTCAAACCTGTAGCTCATATCGTCATCTTCTCCGCCCCAATTTATAAACGCGTTTGACCAACCATTGACCATTTCAAATTCCTTCATCCTCCATGCAGACACACCTCCAATTAATTTTTCATCTGGAAGTCTATAAAGTATACAAATATACGTTTCACTTTTATTTTCATATTTTAAAATCATAATTTTCATGTGTTAAAATGAAGATAACGAACTTTCAAATTTTATGCTTTTGGCAAAGACAGGTGGACATAATCCCGCAATTATGTGATCGTTCCTATCTTACCTATATCTGATTTATTAATATCTGTTAGGCCTTTGTTTTTATATTGAATTTAGATATGGAATGTTCCGTGTACCTAGTGAATCCATAGTCCTCATAGCGGGTGTGATCAGTCCACATGGGACCTACTTCTCATAGGTTTCTGATCTCACCTCGGGTATTTCCTGAAGACAGAGTTATATTCCCTTTTGACAAATTTGATTTTTAATAGATTTTTTTTAGATCGATTAGTGTTCGTTATCTTTATTTTTTTTGATGACCGCCACGGTATCTTAAACGCGTATGGAAGGGTGCTCGCTCCGTGGTAGGTAGTGCGTGGGTTCAGATTCCTGCTACAACATACAAAATTCGATAAAAAGGTAGTATCTGTTAAATAACATGCTTAATGCCTTCAAAAATAGCAAATGAGACAGAGCGTTAATTGATTTAAGGAAAAACTGATACTTTTGGTCAGGAAATATTCAGATAGTATTTTCTAAAAATCTCTAAAGGGTGCTTTAATTTAATTTGTATGATCATACAGCTTCTTCGGATGAGATCTGAAAAATTGGGGTTTTGTGTCACGGAAGTCGTTGGCAGTTTCAAGAAAGAGAGCAGCTTTCAGGGATGTGCATTACAACTTCATAATTTAATCAAAAGCATGGATACCAGAGAGTCTGGTATATCTGTTTAATATTTGGATATTTTACTTGAAAAAGATATTAATGTTAATCTAACAACCATATTTTATGTTAAATATGATGACTTTAACTTTTCATTCGTCAACTTCCTTTGCTTATGCAGAAATATACCTTCTTCACCTGCATATAGAGATTATATCTCTCAGCTATTTCAATATGTACCGATACGTACATGTAAACAATTTCTAAACCGAGGTTAATTGTTGACAGTTTGATGAAACAGGAATATCAGCAGTCTTGATTAAAGTGACCAGTTCTTAAGTTCTATGGTCGATAAAATGGCCTTATCAATACACAATTTATCATTGAGTCAAATGCTAAATGACGTTTTTCATACTAATTGTTAGGCTATTATTTACACATTGAGTCGTCCACGATGTTTTTCTGATCCTTCCCGATCAGGACAAGGAGCACATGGGGGGAGGGGGGGGGTTGACCTGATTGCATTAGATGCTCACTCCTTCATTGCATCCAATCATACCTCTGATGTTGCGAGGATCCGTTTTTGCTATGCTTCAATTTTGTATTGTTTAATGGACTTTGGACTTTGAGGCTTGAATACTGTTCGTTGCTCATTTTTGATGAGTGCAAATACAGGCTTACATATATAATGGGATAAATTGAGAAAACAGAACAAGAAACTTTTTACTGTTTGTGAAATATTTTAGGTTTAGTCTTGAAAACTGTTTGTAAATTATGCCATGAATTCATTGTGCCAGTGGCATGAAAATTGAAAATTGTTTTTATATATATGTTAAACATAATGATAAATGGAAGGGAATAGTGCCTTATCTTTGTCCAAATGACAGCTGACTTACGTGGATACTCTAAAAACTGAATTTTTAGTAATTTCTTTTTAATTTCATCAGCTGAAGATTGAAAGTATTGTTTGTTTATTTTTTACCATTACATTTTTTAAAGCCTGATTTTTAAAATTAAAATTATTTCCATGAACTTACCTGTAGTTAAATTTATCTATTGCTCTAGAAAGGTGCATTGGACTTCTTATGCATCCATATAAAATATTATCATTTTCTGGAATAAAATCGACGTCTTGAAATACAAAACAGTCATGTTTGCGTTTTGCTGCCTCGGTATATCCGACATTGTATAGCTTCCCTTTATTAAACCCTCTGTTATCAGCCTGAAAAGGATTAATTGATATGTTTCAGACACATTTATTTACTGGAAATGAATGTAGAATAATCCCATTTATAACCTTTCAATAAATAATTTTGAATTCAATAAAACGAATTGTCAAATTAGTTAGAACGAATTTAACTTGAAATACAGTGAAACTCGTTTAGTACGAACACGGATATTGCGAATACACGGATATAGCGAAGTCATTTTGGATCCCCAGCTATATGAATCAAATGAATTTCTTATACGGTTATAACGAATTACGGATATAGCGAAGTAATTTCATAGGTCCCAGCGAGTTCGTTATAACCGAGTTTTGCTGTAATTCATTATGACGATTTTAAACATAGAGAATTTAGAATTTAGAATCAATTCAAACGAAATAAAGTCTTTGAATTCTATAAAGCGAATTCAAGAAATCTCTAATTACAAATTTGATTCATTATAACGATTTAAAAAAAGGTAAAAGAATTCAATCACTTTTACAAAATACTAGAATCAGAAAACTTATTGGATTTAAAGAAAAATACTAGTAGTTGATATATCAAGCATGGGCTTCCGTACATAATCGTTATTATTATTATTCATGGCATCATTATTTCTGTTTAATTCGCTGGAAGGAAAATAAGCACATTTCTTGGATATCAATTTCATGTCTTAAACGCATTATTATATGTTTAGAATATTTCTAACAGCATATATAGCATAAATAACTACCGCAAGAACTTTTAACACTCACGTATCTAATTTTGCAAATTGTCCAAAGTAAGGAGGCCATTCAACAGCTGTTGAATGTAAAGTGTAAGTTATTTACAGAAAGGCCTATTAAATAACATTAAATCAATTTTCTTCAATATGTTTAACTTCTAATCTCCAGGTAAAGAGGCATTCATACATTCTAGTATTTTCACAAAAATCCCTCTAAAAATACGAGAGTTGATCAAAAAGTTCGATCTATCAAATTTCACTCCAAGATTTTTTTTTTTAGTAAATTTGATTCAAGGGGCGTTAAATTATTGATTCCCGGGTCCATAAAAATTCTACAAAATATATTTAAGAAGTAAGGTAGATGTTTGAAGGTAGTGTTTCTAATGAATCTTCTTTTAAATATAATTGCTACATTTAAATGTATTTTCCTTCAATTTTGAGTATGTTTCAAAGCACAATTTTTTTTATAAACAGGAGTTTTTCTATAAAGATGTGTACTTTATACACTTCGATTTTTCTTATTCCTGGAGTGTAAAATTTTTCTCGCGAATTTCGAATTATTAACACAATTGATTGATTATATAATTTTGGTAAGAAGTAACCAAGGATGATAGTACACGGAGTTTTGCTAATATATATATTTTCAATTGAGTCAAAGATAGCCCTAAAGATTCCAACAAAACCATATTTACTTACTAGTATTGGTATCAATGGCTTTTCAATTAAAGACTTTATTTCAGAAACAAACATGTGAACCAATTAAAAAGTTATTTGGATCAAAGCATTTTTACATACTTGTGAATATTTTTTTCTACATCTGAATTGTTTTCCTAAAATTGTTTAAAATTAACTTTGTAGCTTATCAAGTAGAACTAAACAAATTCATGCGTATCTTGACCAAAGATATAAAACACCAAATAATCTAAACACAAACTCACCTGCTCAACAACGTAAACAGTGTATTCAATTTGCTGACGGTATATTATTCAAAAATATAGAAAGCTGGGCCTCTCTGTTTCGAAATGGAATAATTATAGCCACATTTTGCAAAAGAGTACAGTTTGGCTTGTAGTGTCCCCCATTGTTGAGCCATAAATATTTTTGGGCTACTTCCATATATGAAACAGGGGTGATATTTGGATTAATTCTTCCTACTGAAAAAAAAGAAATCAAAGTTATGTTATTAAATTTTCGATTCTCATTATCTTATCTCATTCATGTTTCTATAAAATAGACATGTTACATATTATATGCGAAATTTGTGTCAAAATAAACTTTCAAAGCAGACATTTTTTGTTTAGTTGCAGGAATGATCAACATTTAATCTACAAATTTACTTAAATAAAAGTAGGTACATGTATTAACGATGAACTAATTTGTTTTCTAAGTCGGGGTCGACTCAGTTTCTGCTATCTCCATTCGATAATGAGGACGTCCGCTTTTTTACTGACTTCATACAGAGTCGGCGCAGGTTTGACTATTGTTATCCTTTAAACAGAAGTTGTATATTTGCATTAGTATATTGTGTTTAAAGGAGATTAATAGACAAACATGTATTTATGTTAATGAGAAAAACTGCTCCTTCTGACACTCACTCTTTCTTTTGTAACCTAGAACTATGCCACGTTGAATATTTTATTTAATTCACCACGTGATATCTCAGGTTTTGTGATACTAAATTCCGTCACTTGACTTACTGGTAGCATGTTTTGTGCTTACAAGAGAAACACCGACATCTTACGAACGAACGTAACCCGTCCTAACTTCCTTTATCTCGATAGTTTTCTCGGGATGTTTGTCTTGCATCAGTATTTAAACGTTTACAAACTACTCATAGTGCGCGCCTTTTTCATTTGGGCAAAGATTACTTTAACAGCTTGAAAAAATAATTTATAAATCCCTGCAAACAAGTAAATAAGTGGTGCGCTTTAGACATGTATAGTGTCTTGTATTGAGAGGGAGAGGGGGGGATTCTTTTTTATATGTAAGGGTCATCCACAAACATACAGCTTAATATATATTATTGAGCATTACTGCATGTAACTGTGGCCTGCTGGGGATGCATACCGCGGCATACAGAGATTTACTATTAATACGTATATACAGAGCTGGCATACCGTAGCATACTGTAGATTTACTGTAGTTTACTCTGAAAATGCTGTAGGATACAGAGAAAGACAGGGGATTTGCATACGGGCAGGGGTTTTAAAAGCCAGTAGTGTACTTTTAACAAGCATATCAACCTTTAAAAACTGACTGGGGATTGAAATGTAGTTTATACGGAATTTTTAAAATAAATAATTTCATGTTTTAAAATAAATTCTAAATGCGTTTTCATACGTAGCACCAAAAATTTTGTCCTACCCTATCGTACATTTTTATGCTCGCAGAATAACCATAAAAATTAATTTTTATCAATCAAAATATTTGTTTAAAAGAAATTAGATTAATTTATAAAAATAAATAAAACTCATTTTCTCTCAAATACATCTAGAGAAAAAATTCTAGAATTAAGTCTCATTTTGAATAGAAAAAAAACATCAATGAATTAGATTACACCATAAAATTAAAATTAAAATTAAATGCAATAATGTAGAAAAAATATTTTCAAAATTGTTGGTATCAAAGTTCTTTTTTGTAGTTATCTATCCTGTTGGACTCAAAAACCTTGGCAAGTCTCCGCAATAGTTACTCATTTTTGGCTACTGAACTACGTGTATACAGAAATACATGTAAAAGAGTAAAACTAGGAACGCACACTATTTTATTGATTTTTATAAGCACAAAGAGATGATGTATTATTGAAACGCACAAATTATTGTGCAAAATTACAACTTTCAACACATACTCTGTTTTCCTTATACCGACATTCGTTGTTTACGAATTATAATGTAACATAAACCAAGTCCTTTGTCTTTTATAGAAAAAAAAACCGGACATCTTTTTCTATCGGTCACTCCGTGACCATACCATTTGTTCATTGTTATAAGTGTCCTACATACTTTCTCTTTCGAAGACTCTCTAACAAGCGGTTTCCAGGCAATTCGTCGATGCAAAAACTAAATAAAACTTGAAGTAAAAGTATTTTTCTCCATTTACGTCACAAGTCACATGGTGCGGAGGACCCTTAAATAAAATTTTAAAATTTTGCTAATATCATAAAAAATAAAATAAAATATCACTTCGAAGAAATAAACGAATATTCATGGTAGAGTTTATTTTCTTGGATTATGTATTAACCCTTTCACTTCCGTATCGGTCAAATTGACCGATGACGCGTTAAAACAGGACTTCGTAAAAATAAGCTCTCCGTATCTATTTTTCGGTAGCATGAAGGTATATAAACTATATTATATCATCTTTTTGGAAATTTTCTCTACTTTTAAAATATCTAAAAAGATTATGTCTTAATTGCCGGTATTTAATCGATTTTACGTTGTGAAGACAAACGTGACTTTTTGAAAATGGCGTAATTTTCCAAAGCAGTTGCCGATTTTCCAGACGATTGACATTTTTTTTCCTGATTTACTTTATAAAGAAAGTTTGGTATATTCTTAAAGCATATTTTCTCTGCATTTAAAATATGTAAAAATTATTGTTATTACTTTAAAGGATATTTTAAAAACAAGAATTTTCTTGCACTTATGTGTTTTTTATCGATTTTATTCGTAATGTTTAAACAAAGCTCAGTTTTTACGTTTATTTCTGTGTTGAAATAGGGAAAACAAAATAAAGCTGGTAAAAGCCCTTACAGGCCTTCTTGCGCTCAGTATTTTCTTAATTACGATAATTTGAATTTGTGACCTTTGCATAGTTTTTATGGAAAAATCGGTCAATATTTACATTTAACGTCAAGGTCGATATTGTTTCGTCTTACTCAAAACAACAATTTCTTTTATAAGACTTTTTGACCATTTAAATATATTTTTACTGAAATAAATGCATAATACAAAAAAAAGATTTCAAAAAACAAATATATACTATCTTTCTGCCTTTTGTGTGAAGTGAAATGTTAATTTATTTATCTACATGTAATGATGTATATTTCATGTAGTGATATACAATGTTTATAAAAATTGTAGATTTCCTAAACGTCGATCTTTACTAAAAAAATCAGATTTTTAATATTTGTTGTATCTTGTTATACTGTATTCTTAATTTGCAATTTAATATATTAGATCTATATTGGCACGAAATTTAACAATACAAAACCTCGCATTTATAAATAAATACGACTCATCACTGTATGAGTTGATACGGATTGAAATAACCACGTGTTTCCGCTATGGTAGTAAACAACATGATGGCGATCCGAAATCTGAACGTCAATTTTCATGATTATTTCACGACAAGTAGAGCTTTTCAAAAAAGCTTACCGTCTATAGCAACAATTTTAAACAGTAAACAGATCTACGCTTAACATGCCGTATAATTCTTTTGAATTTCTTGATTTTGTATGTCTAAATTAGCTTTTTACGGGCATTAGCCCTACCACGGTTGTCGCTCGGTCATCTCCGTAAACTTTGACTGGCCGAGAGCTTTCGGCAAACCTCGGCTGATTCCCATTCACACTTCAAACAAGAAAGGGGAAAAGAATAATAGCAAATTGTAAAGCCTGCGAGCAATAACTATCAAAATTTATTTATAATGAAATTAAAGAGACCTTTTTGTTTATTGCTATAAAAAATATCATGTTATTAAAAAATAATTACTGCTGATTTTGTTGTTCGTTTTGTCATTTTTTTAAGATTGGAAATCTTGCAAAATTGTTAAGTCGTACGAAAAATAGATCATCAGAAAGTTATCTCCCTTGCCTTGAACAACATTTCAACCAATGAAATAATTGAAAATTTTCTCATCATGCAATTTCTACCAATCACAAAAGAAAGGAAGTGCATAGTCCGAAGACTGAAAAAACTTCAACTATACAAAACCGTCTTCCAAGGAAGACGGTAATGAAGATCATCACATCAATGAATCAAATAATACGGACATGCCTTTGGTACTAGCAGGTGAGAATACGTGTATATTGACTGCATAGTTTAAGTTTAAAACACAATTAGTTCACGTTCAAAAGAAAACTAAATGTACTAGATCTTCATATTTCAGTGTGCGTATTTCGTATTGTTCAGCCAATTTTGTGTTGCTTTTGAACTTTGATGCTTTTGACAATCACTCGAAGGTTCAAAGTAAAATCAAAGTTGCCATAATAATGGATAGTTGTTTTCAGTATGTGTGTACCAGTGTGTACATGTACCACTTTCACATTGGATTTTTAGGGTGCTGGCACCATATGCAACAATACTTTCATCTGTGAATACCCACTTGCTAAGCCCACCATGAACTACGAAGGCCAATTAATATGTAAGGACACCAATGAACAGGTAAATTTTGTTTTGGTGTTGAAAATTTCTGTATTTCTAACATTTAAAAAAATAAAGTCAAATTTCATTTGTGTCAATCTCATGATGTGCATTCATACAGGTTTATAAACATTTGCTTTATATTTTGAAAAAAAAAGTGTTTGAAACACATAATACTTATGATGCTTGATTATTCATACGTCATACACATTATTTAAACATGTAATATCTATTTGAATGAATGCCGAGATATGGAACAAGCTGTTTTTATAGACTGCTGTTGTATTTCCAATCTGCATAAAGTATGTGGTTAGAATTTCCATTTTTTCAATTTTTCAGACACTTTCCAATTTTCGTACATCATATACATGGGTGGTCATACTCCCTGGATGGTTTATCAACACTCCCATGCTCACGAACAGCCTTGCCCCTGGAATTTTGCCCTGAGGTAACATTGCAGTCTATTGTCTCTTTTCTTTTTACAACCCTGGCAGCCATGCAGGCTTTGCAATCTATGAAAGCCATGAAGGGACATAGAGTTTTTAAAAATTAAACTAAACCGAGTTCTCGATTTATACAATCCGTTCTCTCGGATTAACAATCTGTTATAACAAATTGCCAATTCATTCTCACAGATTATCAATTTGTTCCCTCAAATTACACAATCCGTTATATCAGATTGTATAATTCATTCTCTTAATTTAAATGATTCGTTCCCTCGGAATGTAAACCCTTCCCATGATTCCAATAAAATTATTTATCTGTACATATCGGATATGGTAATACATGTTTAAAGAGTAGAATATTGTAGTGTTTTACATCCTACCTTTTATTACATATAATGGTCCAAAGTGAGAAAAATACATGAACATTTTCAAATCCATATGCTAGTACTGGTATTTGTACAACAAAAAATCTTTGAGGTTTTTGTGTTACGTGTATATTAGAATAATTGAAAATCCTAAATAGTAAAAGTGAATATGGGTCCTGTGTAATCATAACATTTCTAAAATAAATATACGTTGAATTAGTTATAAAAGAGGTTGGAAATGACCGGTTGCTGAAACAAAATAAATAGAACGCACACATTGATTAAAATGGTTGGATGTATCTGTACATATATGTAATGAAATTCCAAAGCACAGAGAAAATCAGAAGACTGACGTTTGTAACAAATCAAGATATCGAATTATTAATCTGTGAAAACGAATTACCAGTATGTAATTCGAGATCTCATATTATGAATCAAGGGGGCGAATTAGTAATCTGTAAGATCGGATTGTGTAATTCGAGATCTCGAATTATAAATCGAGGGAACGATTTAGTAATCCGTGGGATTGGATTGTCTAATTCGAGATCTAATTTTTTACTTTTTTTGAAAAATTGATGTGTCCCTTCATGGCTTTTAAAGCAATCTAATTAAAATTAGATCTTCTTTCCACTGCCAGATTTTTTAAATATGCTGCGATAGCGTAAACAGAGGCTTTAGTCAGATTGTCATATATGCTATTTGTTTTAGTTCAGTAATTTTACCATGATGGTTTACTACAAGGTTGTTGAATTATCAGTCCTGATACATTGACTTAGCAATATCATTTAACTACTTGAATCACATAATAAATACAATTTTAATTTTAAAAGGAAAATCAAATAAATGTAGTAATTTTAGCATTCTTAATTTTATGTATAAATGTAAATTCATATACACAATGACATGTATCTGTTTTAAAATATTTAAGTCTTTTACAGGATAGAAGGCTAGAAGCTGATCACTTGTACTTGACAGCAAATAATAATGTCTTGGACAAGTCAAAGAATTTCCTCCAGTCTTACAGAGAAATGACTGTTGATAAAAGAATGGTGGACAAAAAGTAAAATTGCTCTTAAACATTTTGTTAAAGATTTCAGTCTGATTTGGAATTTATCTTGCAATATTTCTGGACTTGTATATTTGGATATAAACGTCACATTTTCAACTTATTGACTAAACAGTTTTGCGTTAAATATTGCCAATGCTACATCTATTATTATTATTTCCCTCCAAGATAACATGTCAAGTCTTTATTGTACCCCTTAAGCTCTGTTATACCAGAAAAATCTTGTAATCAAATCATTTAGTTTTTTTTTTCTTGTTAGATTAAATCCATGAAAATAAAGATTATTTTTAATGGCAACAAGAGAATGGATTTTTTTGTTTAACAAAAAGATTGTATACATGTTTTGCTAGGGGTTTGTAAGAAGCAGACCAGAATTCTTTGCTTGCAAATTTTGTTGTTTGCCATTTTTATCACGTCAACTATAAGATGATTTATCCATGATTGAAGCATTTCAAAATTGATATTCATTTACAATTTAAAGCAGAATTCTGTACTGATATGACCTTAACCCCCTTAAAAACAAGAGTGTCAAGGTCAATTATAAATACAAAAATGACATTTCATCTTTATGGTCCATATCTTACATACAATATCATAAAATATACAAAAAGTGTCGAGAATGTGTTCAGAATGTTAAATAACAAACAGGTATATAGCCATAAACTTAAGAAAGTTGTTGCCTAGCAACCACTTAAAGGCCATTAAACAGATATTTGAACTAAAATGATGCATGGATATTGCAGTTCTGATCCCTTCTTGAGAGTATATTCAGAATTTTCCATTTCAGCATCCATTGTGTAAAATTATGGCAAGAATATTGAAAATTGTTGAAAAAAATTGATGAAACTTTTGCACTTATTTGACCTTTGACCTCCTAAAATAGTTCTAATGAGGTCAAACTTTAAGACAATTTATCTGCTGTTCGTCCCTTGTACTTTTATTTTCTCACATCTAACTTTTATCTGTGCTGGGATGCATGAATATGTCTAGGATGAGTAATAAACGAAAATTCTTGCCCAAAAATTAAAAAATTCTGGGTTGCTAAGCAACCGCTTTTAAGTAGTTATATGCAGAATTGAAAAAAAGTTTATATGTTTCATGTAGTACAGTATCATGCTCTTTTGTGAGTATATCCAAAATTTTCTATTTCAACATACATACTAGTAAATATTTAGCTTGAAGATTAAAAAGTATCGAAAAATCCAATAAAATTTTGCACTTAATTGACCTTTGACCTCCATTTTTACTAATAAGGTCAGTTGTTGAGTATCTGAATAGTCATAAAATATCATCTCTAAGACATTCCCTACAAAATGGTATGCAATATACCTAACTTTCTCCTTGAATAAAAAAGTTGGAAATAATTTAATAATGTCATAACAAAAAGTCTCCAAAATCACCTAAAATGTGCCGGTAGAGAAAGGGTTAAATGGCGATCTTAACTAAATTATCTTAGGCTGCTTTTCGTTATATATGTAACAGTTTTGAGACAAGCAATTTTAGTTTGATGGGGGGGGGGGGGGGGGGGGGGGGGGGG
>PRKT01000022.1:2527742-2554655 GCA_003671525.1 Saccostrea glomerata
GGGGGAGTGGCAAACTTTTCCGAGGCCAACTTCCTTTTACGTCCAATTTTTTGGCATACAATACTACATTTCCTTAATATCAATATACGGTGGTAAGAAGTAAGGGGGGGGGGCAACCTTTCAGTGGACATTATTAATAGTAAAGGTACATGTAATGTTGGGAAAAAAGTGGGGGGGGGGGCAGGGCTCCCCTGGCCCCTGCGGTTGCTACGTCTCTGTAATTGATTTTACATGTAACATTTGAAATGGATGTCCAATTGACAGACTCCTGTAGTAAAATTAGGTAAAGATTTAAAAGCAACAATAAGGACCGAAAAAGACTTAAAAACAGCGTAAGGTAGGATTCTTCTCTGGTTTCTGACTAGATGGGATATTCAAAGTACATTTGTTGATATGTCCTTTATATTTAGATGTAAGTGATTTTAAAGACCATTTTTTTTCCTCATCACAATTATACAACTTTAAATAGAAATGGTAAACAGTGTTTGAAACCTAGCAGGGATTATATTTTTGGCGAAATGGTGGCGTTTGAAAATATCTTCATTTTTGCCTTTCAAAATTATTCTAGAACATTGAATTTATTACGCAATCAAAGACCAGACGAAATTTTCAAATGTAAGTTAAAATAATACGAGTCAAAAATCCATAAAAAGTTTTTTTGTTTTGAAAATTTAATTAATTTCTAAATACAGGAAATGTGAGAAAAATCCTAACTTAAGTGCAGACATCCTTTTTCAAAAACTCAAAATCCTATTTTTTTATATTGGAAATTTAAGGTAATATATACGAAACACAATCGTCTGATATCTTGCACAAATGCCTGGTAAAAATCCTAATTGTTTTGGAGTTTATATGTTTATGTAGTAATATTTCAATGACAAAATCTTAGAGAAAAAATAAAAACGTATAGTTTGTCCTTATTCATATACAATTATAAATTTGAGAAGAGAAAGACGTTTTAAAATTTCTGAATTTTAGGAAAACATTTTTTTTTGCAATGTGCAGGTTGTAATCTTTAAAGTAAAATTATACATTACATAGACATACTAATGTGAAATGTTGTGTATTACTCGAGGAATGGAAAGCAGATAAGTCTGGAACCTATAGACATCCACTATACAGGAAAAATTTTCGGCAAGATAAAAATCAAAAGGACGTCAATTATTCTTGGACCCTATATAAAAATGTTTTTAAAATCTTAATTGAACTTACCAAGCAGAGGGGAATACGCTGTGCAGTTGAAGTCCAATACAAACAGTAAAAGAAACCAATACGTTGCACAAAGCAATAAAACGAGGTAAATAAAAATATATTGTCTAAAACGTCTTAATCTGTTCCACTTAGGCACTTTGTACATATTCTGAAATTAGAAAAATAAAAGAAATTTACAATTTGTAGAAGAGACTCTTTCTCTCTTTCTTTCTTTCATTCTTTCTCTTTGACTTTCTCCTCATTCAAATGTCGATTTGTCGAGCTCCAAATATTAGAGGAAAATACCACAGGGTTAAGTACATTTACTTGATGTGTTAAAATAGCCATAGTACATATCTGAACATATTTTACAAAAATAGATCTGTCTAAAATGAGGCGCAATTAAAAATCAAACATCTATTTTTTTAATGACAACTTTGGATTGCTTGTTTGTACAATCAGAATATTTTAACAAAGTAATTTACATACAATTAAGGGACAATGCCAATAAAATAAATATCCTCTTTGTATGAACTTTTGAGGACTTTTTTGTACGATCAGAATGTTTTTGTTTTTAACAAATAATTTTACAAATGACGAGGAAAGTTGATTTTTGGAGATGGCTGAGATCATCTTCCTGAAACTTTCGTTAAAGGAGAATACTGCTTGTAGTTGTGTTGTATGGTCATTCAATTTCAAAATTGCTACCGTTGCCATGGAAACCTGCAAAAAGCGCCGAATTTTGTACGCGAGTGTTCTCTCTCGTCCCTAGGACATTCGTCATGAAACTTTATTGACATAATGATTAGTATCTGTAATTGTAATTGGAGAAAAAATAAGGGATTGGTAAATTTTGATATATGAATGAAAAAGTCTTTGTAATTACGAAACAAACATGCGTGAGTGGAAGTATCACCGACAACATGTTGACCAGGTCAGGGAGCTAAATTTAGCAATGTATTTTTCCAGTTTGATAGTGAATGTAATGCTCATGATTGCTTATTGTATCAGAATCAGTGTCAGAAGCAATACCGCGACGATAACACAGGTGCTCCAGGAATAAAAGGGTCCTATCTTCAAATGATGTTTGTTTGTGATAATATGTCGGTCATAGTTGATTGGCAATTGTTCCTGTTTCCAACAACAGATGAAATGTTCTATGGTGGAGAATTAATAACAAATTGCACAAATTAATAACAAATTGCACTGCAACATGTTGTTTCTTTATTTTTCTTTAAGCAAATCAATAAGAAGAAGAATGTCAGCCGTACAATTATGGTTCCTATTTGGTTTCTGGTGGAACATATCAATATCCCTACAGTATTTTATATTGACAGCCTTTTGTTGAATTTTTTTAAGTAGATTTTCCACAATGCCTGATTTAATCTTCGCATGAACATCGCCCAAATTGTCCCGGAACGCCCGACCGACGTTTGCCTTGGGATTTCACTTAATCGCTAGGCGTACATGTGTATAATGTCTCCAAATGGTTTTCTGTGGGTTTTTCCAGTATTTACTGAGTAATTGGGTCTTGGTTTTTGTTTTCCACAAATTCTTTTCTGCTCACCTGATGTTAAATATGTGGTGCAGACATCTCTTTGTGAGGGTATGTAGTTGTTAGAGGTGGTGTTAGTGGCTCTTTATGTTTTGGATCCATGGAGGAGCACATACTGATCATTACTGTATTAGACACGAAGTTTAATAACTGTGGACACCGTTGTTGATCTCCGCACATGCTTGAGGGTGATGTAGGCGTGATTTGCACATTAATTTTTCTCTTTTATAAATGTCTTCAAGAGCACTGTGCAACAATATATTCAAGAAGTGGTGTTAATCAGATATGGATACTTACCAATTCCAAGGAACTTTTCTACAGTTTGAAATCATTAAATTTTACCAAAATCAACAGCCTAAAAATTTACGACTTTTCAACTTTATACACAACCATTCCCCACGATAAATTAAAGTCCTTGGCAGGCTTTTTTTTTATAATTGACAGCTGCTTCTTTTTCAAGAAAAATAGAAATTGTGAAATAACTTACATTGCAATTGGTCATTTCCAAAATTATTTTGTTAAAAAAACATTTACTTGAAAAAAAAATTTACTTGAAAACGACACTTATGGTAATCTAACAAACAAGCTATATGATAAACGTGATGACTTTAACTTTTCTATCGTCAACTTCCCTTACTTATACAGCAATATACCTTCATCACCTGCATACGGAGTATATATATCTCAGTTGATTCGATACACAAGAGCGTGCTCTACGTATGAACAATTTCTTAAGCGAGGTAAATTATTGACAAGCAAGTTGATGAAACAAGAATATCAACAGTCTAGTTTAAAGTCATCATTTCCTAAATTCTATGGTTTGATACAATGACCTTGTCAGCAAATACAATTGATCATTGAGTCAAATGCTGACTGACGTTTTTCATACCAATTGTTAGTCCATTATTTATACACTCAATTGACGACGGATTTTTTCCGTTATTTCCTGATCATGACAACGAGCACACGGTGGGTGTGACCAGTCGGCAGGGGATGCTCATTCCTCCATGGTACCTGATCCCACCTCTGATGTTTCGAAGGTCCGTGTTTGCTCTGCTCTTATTTTGTATATTGTTTAATGGACGTTGAGATTGAATACTGTTCGTTATCTCCATATCCTTCTGATTGAATATACAAGTACTCTGAAGTTGACGTAAAAAGATGCATGAGTTTCTGATCGACAATAACTATGTTGTCTTTAGGGAGCAGGTCTTCCAACAATCAAATTCGACTTCATTCATTCATTCCAGGATCCCATCTATTAAATGAAAAGAGATCTGTAGTGACTACATATCATTTATTTTAAAGATAATATCTACAGTATCGACCGGACGCAACCTAAGAGAAAGCGAACCCAGAGCGCACCCCGGGTTCGCTCGAGGTCCGCTAGCTAAGGCTGACCTCGAGCGAACCCGGAGCGGACCCAAAGCAAACCCGTAGCGGACCCCGAGCGAACCCGAAGCGGACACAGAGAGCAAACCCCAAATTCAGTTGAGGTCCCAGAGAGCGAACGCGCGTTCGGTATTTTTTTACAGAACTGTCAATCAGTATTAGCGATTAACCAATCAGAGCGTCAACCAATCAAAATAGCAAACTGATCTGTCAATTGGGATAAAAGATCGAACAAGTTGATTTAATTTAATATAAATCCAAACACTGTACATACAAACAAAACGTGTAAATGCATAGTGACAATCTATTATGATAATTAAAATATTAATTTATATTTATTCATTTTAATTCTCCGGGTTTTATTTTATATTTATATATATATATATTTTTTCTATTAAAGCAATAAATAAATTATATATTTTAATTTTCCACGTATAATGATACATGAATATTTACGTATTTATTTTCTTTAGTACTTTATATCGGCATATAAAGGTACTTGGACACAGATTTGAAGTTATTTTTTTTCTATAATATTACGACTTATATATTTTAAAAGCATTTCACACAAAAATTAATTAAAAATCTTATTTCCTTTAAAAGATATTGAAATTTCAAATTTTTCGGCGGGTTTGATTGACATATCGTTGCACTCTCACAAATTTGATTTTAATCATTAGGAAAAGTGGGAATTTCGTTTTGTATAAATGAAAAATATTAATGCTTTAATCCAGAAAACTCAGAGTAGACACCTTCGAAAGCAAAACAAACACACAATATATTGTCAGTCCGTGCAGTTGTGTTAAGCAGACTGTGACGATTGAACACACCCGGTGATTCTAAATATAAACAATAACAGAACTCGAGCCCTGTTTACAAAAAACTGTGTACATAACACAAGTGTGCTCGATTTGCTAAACTCTGCACGCATCTCTTAGTTCGGAATGACGATACTTGTGAAGGTGTTTTGTTTTCTAACATTTCTACTCTGAATAAAATTATTTTTCTTGATAAAAGTTTAAATATTTCTCATTAAAACACATCAAAATTGCCACTTTTCCTAAGGATTAAGAATAAAGTTAAAATTTGTGAAAGTGCAAGGATGTGTCAATCAAACCCGCCAAAAAATTTCAAGTTTTAATAACTTTTAAGCAAAATAAGATTTTTAATTAATTTTTGTGTGAAATGCTGTTTAAATATATAATTCGTGATATTATACAGAAAAAATGAGAAAATATTAACTTCAAATCTGTGTCCAAGTACCTTTAAAGTCCATGGGTAAATAAATTGGGTAAATACATCAGTCAATGCGTAAAAAAAGAAATCATTACTTGGTATTTTTACTGGCAAAAAAAGAGGAAAGAAAAAAATAGTTAGTATTTGACAATTATTGTAAAATTTCCTCATCTCAAGAAACTAACAGTACAACAATATTTACGTGCTCATTATTCAATAATTTTATTTCCATTTTCTCTATTTACGTGTTCCTTTAAATTATTTAAAATTCACCAAAATATTGATTTTTTTTAATTGGGCATGTACATCTTCCTGTATATTTTTGAAAAAAAAAATTATTGCAGCAGGTTTATAGAAACAATTTTAAAACGGGATTGGGAGGACGACTCATAGAAATTGAAGAAAAAGTCTTTAGGTTTCTTTTATCAAAATCTAGTCTAATGATGGGAGTTAATACAGTTAAGATCTCTCTCTCTCTCTCTCTCTCTCTCTCTCTCTTGGTCTTGATGTTTCCTGTATTTATTTATATTCAGAGGTTTAGAAATATTTTTTAAAGATAATTTTTATTTTCATTAATATGTGTGTGAAGAAGGGGGGGGGGGGTATATTATTATATTCATAGCGGGCCGGGAGAACAATTATTATTTGTCATTTTATTTTATTTTTTTCATTCAGATTAAAATCATAATCCCTACATAATTCTGAGCGTGAAAAAAATTTGATATAATTTATTTTTAAATATCCGATAAATATTCATAACGAACTTTTAATGTGTAACTGCTATAAATGAAATCTAAATATATCAAGTGTACAAAAGGTAAATGTTATTTATAGATGCGATATAATTATTCACGTGTTTGGTAAAGATTTAAACTACGATTTTGCAAAACTTAAGGAATAACAGACAAATATGATTTTAAAGTATACAACGCATGAATTCGAAAGGTATTTTGTTCAAAGGCTAACGTGAGTTTTACTTGTACACCATTCGATACATTGAAACAATTAACACCCTTTTCTTCCCTTTCTGTGCTGTCAAATAATTGAATTTCTCGGGATCGACATTCCGAGATCGGGTAAATCACGGAAATTAGGGAATAACTATCTTCTAATTTGGTATTTGCGACCGTTAATGCTGATTTAACGGTCTCAAACTGAGTTTTACCGGCGACGCGTAAGCGGAGCCGGTAAAACGGATGTTTGCGACCGTTAAATCAGCATTAACGGTCGCAAATACCAAATTAGAAGTTTAGTTATTCCCATTCTAATGCAATCCATGCATTTTCTTTGTTGTTTACGTCTTATTTTGTTGAATTTTGTTACATGAAATACGTCACGGAGCATTGTATTTTTGCGTCTCTCTATTATGACGTCACAATGAAAAAGCTTTCACGCTCGTTAATACTCGTTTTACTGCTTCAAACATCAGTGTATTAGCCAATCAAAGAGTGTTTTACAAAACAATTGCATTAGAATCGATAATTATATATGTAAATCTACGTCAAATGTACAGTTGAATTTTGGAAAATTTATTAATGTTCTACATAATGTCACTGTTTACATGTACAGTGTACATGTATCGATCGCCGCATAAACAACAATGATCGATCCACAATCCCATTACTGTATCGGAATATACAAGGGGCGGGGCTTAGTAGCGGCGAGATTAAAACCTGGTCCGCTTCACGCATCAGAACGCTGGGTTCGCTTTATCGAACCCAGAGCTGACCCCGAGCGAACTGGAGCGAACGTGGAGCGAACCCGGAGTGCACCCAAAGCGCACCCAGAGCGGTCCCAAAATTTCTGAAAGCGAACCCGAATCGGACCCCGAGCAAACCCGGGGTCCGCTTCGGGTTCGCTCTGGTGTTAGGTTGTGTCCAGTCGGTACTGTAGATAAAAAGGCTTTATGAAAAATGATACAATTTATTTCTCATAAATTCTCATCTGAATAACAAAGGAAAATATAAGTGAATCATGATTAACAAAAACAATTTTATAAATATTTTTAGATTTAATTACTTCACTCATTTTTTGAAATTTATAACGGAACATTCGGGAAAAAAATATGTTCCAAACTTTATTTTAAAAAAATGTATTAAAATCAATTCAAATATTAAAATTATTATTAGGAATTGAATATAATATTTAATTCATATATATTTTCAAGCTAAAAAAATTTCTATAGCACATGTAATACAATCTCTCTATACCATGTTTTGTAAACATCAGAGGATCAAAAGTAAATTTGAAGGTCCCCACGAGTGCCAAACAAGATATACAGGGTATACATAGTGACCTTAAGTAAATGTAATTCAAATTCCAGCATCCAATGATGTACCTTCGTGCACTTAATTGGCAGGGCTACCCAGACCAGGTATTTTTGAAAGCGGTGCCTAAAATCTCTGCCTTTAAGCATATTCTTACCTACGTAAGATGATTTTAAAAAGTTTCGTTGCGTAAATTTTAACTTCTTAGCAACATGCTAAGTGATGTTTCAATTAACAGATCATAATCTTCTTAAGCACAATATTCACTAAAATAACAAATAATGCTGAACAAGCGAAAAAATAATAATATGAAACAAATCATGTATATCGTTAAGGAATTGCCTTTATTGTTATGTCTATTTTGTTTTAAAATTATGTTGGTGAATTTCGATCACAATATATCGTTTGATATTGATGACATGCTTATAGGTATAATGTTGCTAAGTGGAAGAGAAAACAAATCTTTGCTAAGTTTGCCATTAGAGATATTAGACAGAAATTGAGAATTATCACTACATGTACCTCTTCTACATTGCAAACTGTGGATAGAAGAAATAGCACAATTGAGGGTAAGAGGGAACCAAATTAACATTGAAATTATTTTTAGAGAATAAAAGGACATCGTGTACACATTTCCCACGATGTAATAAGGTTTCTTTTGACTTTGAAATTCGTGTATATAATCTCATGTATACTATTTGGTGCTTTTTCTGAATAAAAGAAACATATGGAGATAACGAACATTATCTCCATATCTCCGTTTTTTTTCAAAAGGAGAGCCTATGTTGATTTCTTGCGATTAACTTTCAAAAGAATCTGAAAATGGCTACGCTACGGAAAAAATAGTGGACTCTTAAGGCTGACATTCTGTCAAATCTCAGCATGCTTTATTTAAATAGTTAGGCAATTGTTTATAATTCAGTTTGGAAATCTGATTATTTTGTTTACCAAATGAAGACAGGGTACAAAAAGAGAGGCGGCATTGATATAGATAAAAGATTTGATTATATTTAATAAGCAATAAACAGAAAAAAGTTCATATTGTCAGAATGTAATTCAAATGCAAAGCATGGGAATCCTTTGTTAAGATCTTGAATATTGTTCTTTATCTCCAAATTTTTCATTCTAAAGAAATTTAAGCGCAAATAAAGTATAAATCATTTGAATGGTTGTTAATTTTATTATATTCCACTTTTGCTTTGTATACGTCATTACAGGTCACGTGTCTGCTTGTAAAGGGAAAGAAAAAAGACATATCTAGTGATATGAAGATTGCAGTAGAATAGAATCGAGCAGTCAGATAGAAATACTTGTATGACTTTCTATTCTATAAAAGCTAAATTAAAATTATTTCTTTTAATATGTTTTTTTTCATTTTAAAGATAAGTTATTCCGTGACATTGTAAATAAAGGAAATTTCAGTTGTCATTTAAGAAATGAATTTAATTTTTGAAGATTCATGAGGTTATGAACTACGACGTTTCACGCCGGCATATTTCATGAAGCGCGTTATAGCTAATTGTTGATGTTTTTCAAATTAGTCAAGAAACGATTTATTTTCGGAGGAGTTAACGAGGGAGAAAATAATAGATATTTATAGTTTTATACGACTGCCTGTTTATGTATCCCCTATCAAAGAATAAAACAAAGAAGTTAAAGAATCGTCTCGAACGCTTAGAGACGCAAAATGAATAGAATTCCTTGGCAAATTTAGAAATTGGTTTAAATTTCAATAAAACACTATTGTTCTGTTATTCTTTGAAATGTTCCACACCAATAGTTACGTAACTATTTTCAAATCAGATGTGGATTGGATAACGTTTTAACCGATATTTTTACGACACCATGGTGTTTAAGAGACCTTGAAAGGTACAAAAACACCTGATCGCACCTTTCAACTGACTTTAGCACATTGGCCTAACACAAATATGATATTGAATTATAAAAACTATGTATTTTATTAGATAAAAGAACAAAAGAAATATATTAATTTGTTCGTTAATTTACTTAATCGAGGTAGGTTTGTGTGGGGGAGGTGGGGGGGGGGGGCAACCAACCCTTTAATGACATTTTCTTAACTCAAACTTTTTATTTCAATTTTTTAAACGCTAAAATTTATCCGGTTGAACGTGTAGCAACAAAAAGTTGGGAAGAGGGTGGTAAACAATATTTAATTGTCTCTTTACGTAGCATAACCTTATCTAAAAAAACTTTTCTCATCAAAAAATAAAAACTAAATGGGAAAAAATTCCCCTGCACTCTCCGTCCATTCTTGATATCCAGGCATTAATCGATGAAAAGTCCGCAGCGGCTCATAACAAAATTGATCTTTAGAAATCTTTAGATATGAATTGATAAATAAAATTAATTAACCCACCACACTGTCTGCAAAATTCAATATTTATTCAAATAAAACTCCGAGTAATAGTAAATGTATTCTAGCATAGCAAAGATGTTTCAATATTAAAACAAAAATATGATTCAATAAGTAATTCTAAAAAAAAAATCATATTTATAATTTTCATGTTTGGAGTGAACTGTTTACGATTATTGAATTTTGATGAGGTCTACTGGTGACTATACGGACCTGGTCAAGTATTGGATGACCGAGGCCGAAGGTCGAGGCTAACAAATATCTGAGCAGGTCCGTATAGTCACGAGTAGACCGAATTTAAAAGTCAATAACTGTTTTAATAAATGATCAGAAATTTTACAACACTTTTGACACTTTCGTTTCTGTCTCCATCAAATATAAACACTCATAATAAAATGCAAAGTGTAACAACACTTTTCACATGGTGTTATACTTTAAACAGTTTTACAACAGGTAGTTAAAAATGGAAAACAATATTATTAAACAATCAATACTCAACCATTTACTTTCAAAAGATTTAGTCTTCTTGGTACTGGCATGTGACATGTTTACATTCACACCGACACATGCTTTGAAACATGCAATCTGTCGAAAAAACTGTGAGCAAAACTTTGGTTGGTCAATAGGGAAAACCCGAATAAACCCCCAAGAACGTCATATGAGGTGAACTCACTCTGAGGTACATCTCAGGAAAAGGCGTCTAGACCAGTCAGAGAGCACCAAAATTCCTGATCATTAAATAGTTCTTGTTGTAAAGTAAAATAACCATATTACTGATTGAAATAACCTTGTGTTGGAGTAAAATAACCTTGTGTTGGAGTGAAATAACCTTGTCTCGGGGGATGACCTGGGAAAGAATAGATCTGGTTGTAAATGACATAAATGCAATAGGCGCTGGAGGGAAATGACTCGGATTCTTCATAAACAAGGATCAAATCATTTTACAAACGCACGGGCATTAGTACATTAACAACTATTTCTAAGAAATTATTATACAGTTAAAAAGTATATCATGGAGGTAGTAAGCAAGATTCCAGTTCTCCATGCCAGGACTTTTCCCCGAGGCGCAGCCAAGGGAAATACTAGGAGTCCTGGTTGAGGGAAACTGGAATCTTACTAACTCCCTCAATGATATACTTTCAGACTGTGTTACTTTACCGATACAAAAGTAAAGAAAGTAGAGGATTACGAATGACAGGGAATTGGCTTTTAGAGCGGGAATTATTAGCTCACTTGACTAACACGCGGGGATTAGTCCATTAACATATTATACCGATACAAAAGTAAAATCTAGAGGAATACAAATAAGTTGGAAATAGCTTCCTAAGCTGAGAATAGCTCATTGGACTAACGCACGGGAATTAGTCCATTCACTGTGATTTTTAGGGAATTTTGCACATTTCACTACCTTATTCTTAATGTAGAAAACAATCAGCAGAGGTATAATAAAACATTTAACGATCAAATTTTTCCATAAGGAAAAATGAGTAGAGGTATAATAGTTTTTTTTATTTCACCATATCATTTTATGAAGTTTGCTATAACTAGCAGAAAACAGGAAATGATTAAAGGTCCCCTGCTGATCTAATCTAGAAGGAAGTTTAAAACTTAACAATAATCTATCGTTTTGTGCACTTTTGGCATGTTCTAGATCAACAGTTACGGATTTATTTCATATCAGATTTGGTATCGGATAACGATACCTGTCGATATTTATTTTACAGCATTGTGATGTCAAAACACAAACTCTCTTGAGAAATAACAAAAAGTGCATTAACTTTAATACATTCACATGTATAATAATGAATAGCAAAAAAACAAAGTTATTTACAATAGAATTCTTAAAAACAATTAAACAGTTTCAGGTAAATAAAGTATTTTTTCTGAACTTAACTTGCAGTATTATTTTCATTGAAAGTCAAAAAAAAATTTTTTAAGTAAACGTTTTTGATTAAATTCACAAAAAGTCTTGTTCTGGTGGAGTATCTTTTCTGAGAAATATCAAAGAGAAGAACATATTACGTTTTTATACTTATTCGGCTCTGAAATATGAAAGTTATTTAAAATCAAAACGTATTAAAATATGACTTAGAATATATCAGTTATTTCACCATAATGTGCAACTCCGCTTTTCCCTGTTTTAATTTGCATGTTTTGTATATCAGCACTCATTTTATACTATAAAAATGAAAACGTTTGGAGATAAAGAACAGTATTCAAGAACTCAATGCATCTCCTATCAAGAATTATATATGTTATCTAATGAAAGATATGAATAAATGTACTCAACATGACTGTGGACACTATTTTTTCCAAAGAAAAATAAGATCTAAAATAGGTAATTTCGATATTTTTCCTACAAAAAAAATTATTAGAAATAAATTTTCTAGATTGAGCCTTCTTCATGCAATACTCCTTCATGTCGTATCATTTCGCATTTAGATTAGTTTTAAAACTTAATAATATTCATAATATTAAATTTTAAGGTTTAACAAAGCCAATAAACCATTGAAATAAGTAGAGAGTCGTTCATACATGTATTTTGATCAAAGATATGGCACCTCATCCCACCTCTGATGTTTTGGAGGTCAGTGTTTGCTCTTCTCCTATTTTCCATTGTTGAATGGACTTTTGAGCTTAAATATGCTGTTCGTTATTTTCATATAATTCATTGTGATTATGAATCATTTTCCGAAAGAGTCAAAATTCCAAGTACTTGAGAAAAATTTTTACACGGGGATAATTACAGCATGCAATTTGTGCTTAAGATAAAGTATACCACTGGTAAGGAATGAACCTGGATTGTTAAGAAAAGTTTCATATCTGATCAACTCTCTTTTTGAGCATGCTGATCTGCCATAAAAATATTATATGTAAGAGGAAATACTGAAAAGAATTATCATAAAGGCTGACGAGAAATTTTGTGAGAAAATACAAATAGAAGCCCGTAACAATAATTTTGGAAAATATCTAAATGACACTGAAATAGATTGATTTACGCATAATTTAGATATTGATTTACGTTTCACAAACAGGAAGATACAATCACTGACACAGACCAGTTTTGTTTCAAATTACGTAAGATCCCACCTCTTGATTTTCCAGGGTTTAGTGCTTTATATCCCATTGACAGCTGGTTTATTCTGTATGTTTTTTTATGTGTGCGACATGTTTGCTTTACATTTGAATAAAATTCTACTAATGGGAAAGGACGATTACTTTGAAATTGAAAGAAAAAAATAGGAAGATAGAAACCACCTCTAAACATAAAATTTCAACGTCTCGAAAATTTTTAATCAAGTATCATATCGCATTTTAACTGCGAGGAAGAAGAAAAGGACAAAACCTAAAACATATGTCAAGAAACATCATTTTGTCCTCATGAGATTGTTTGTCAGAAAGGCAGTACTAGATACAAAAAATGTTTTCAATCAGAATCATAGATCGGTTTTACATTTTAAAAAAGATAACTGATGGGGATCGTCAAGCATACATTTTTCAAAGTACAAAAAAATAATTTGAAAATAATGACACAGATGTAACTAACAATGTAAAGTAAGGTATTGATTACGAAATATTCTTGCACTCACCTGTTAATTTTGTTTTAATGATTAAATGTTAAGAATCAGTAAGTAAAGATTTGAAGGATACAGTAAACAAATTTTCAATCGTTAAACATTTCAGTGTTTCCAAAGCAATATGAATTTCAAGACTGAAGCTATAATCTTATAATAATATAAGTTAGCGTTTGGGCATTTTTTTTTTTAAAAAAAAATTAAGAACATAGGATTGTAAAAATATATATGATAACAAAATTGCTCAAATAGTTTGTTCAGAGTTGACTATTGCTAAATCGCATTTTTTCACAAAATTTGAATTAAGGAGGAATGCCACACCAACTTTTTATTTTATAGATCTCTGAGTAAACCTTTTTAAACAATGGTTTCTGCATTTAAAGGCCGACATTAGCTCTTAATTATTTTAAATGAATTTTTTTGTATTTTTTTTCAAAGAAAACGAAATAGAATAATTACATCCAAATTAGATGCTTTTTTGTAAAATTTTTGCTGTAAATGAATGCATCACATGAATACCTAATAAAGTATGTAAAGAAATTCTGATTAGACTTTTTAATTTTTTTTTTATAAAATATTATTTATGATATAAAACACATAATTTGTGAATATTTTTTAAACTTGTGGTTCATAAGAAGGTTTGATACAGTAAAGATTCAGTGAAAACTATCGTAAAATATAAAATACAAAATTTGACATGGAACAAGACAGGGTGCTAATTGTTAGCGCTTTCTAAAATTTTTAATTCCATTCTTATTAATACGAATGCTGGAAAAAGAATTTATTGAGAATAGTTTTTGTAAATTACATCAAAAACAATCATTCACTTCTTGTTATATATTATTAACAATAACTAAAAAAAATACCAAATTGCCAGAATAGTTCATCATTTTCTCAATTTTGAAGGTAAATGTATAAACTTTTTCCATACTAAATCTGTTTTGATAAAATACAATTAATTTTTTAAGCTTGACTTTTGCAAACATGAAAACCATACAAAAGTTTTATTGTTTCTATTTTTCGATAGAAACGGTAAACAATAATTCTATTTTATTTTATTATTAAAAATGCTTACAAATGACAAAATACCAAATAAAAAGAACAACTTACCCTTGTCAAAATCTGCATACCGGAAATGATATAAATCAAGCTCTACTGCATAATATGAGGGTTTTAACAAATACCTTTAAAAACGAGCGTGCTGAGCGTTCCTGGCAAAATTCCAACATTAAATGCATCAACCACGTTTTTAGACATCTCCAGAAGAAACACTAGGCAAAATTTGAACTATCTTAGGAAAATCTTTCAAATGCAATTAATTAGGACCAGGCAAAATTTATCACAATGATTGGACCGGCATAAAAAGGCATGAACAATGTTTTTTTTAATCGAAGAATACCACGAGACAAAAATAGTTTTTAGCATAGTACCCATGGAGCAAACACTTTTTAAATGCATTACAGTGCTTAAATATAGAGACACGTTTATTTATGGTTAAAACTTTTTTTAATGAATTTTCATGCATTATCACTTTTAAAAGTCATATAAAGTATAACGAACAATTCAACTTAATCCTAGATGCAAAATGTAAAAAAGTAATAAACTCCTTCAGTTAATACATTCTTAGCAGTATTAAGAGAACTTCCAACGGAGAAAGGAGAAAAGGTCACATATGATAGGTGGCCTCTTAATACAGGTTGCTTATTTTCTGCATTGTTCAAATATACAATGTTGAAAATATCAAACGTGTATGTTGAATGTATTTTAGAACACCTGTTAATTTCCACTTTTTAATAGGTACTACCCAAATCTAAAATGCTTTTACAATTGTCCTGTTTAGGCTGTTTAGAAATAAAGATTTGCTTGATCCGCATATTGGTCATATAATTTTTGGGAAACATTGTGAGTATCTGAAAATATAAATATTTTTCTTACAGTATAAAAAAGCTGCAAATTTTTCGTCAAATAATTATTTTTGTAACGTGATAGGCTATATAATAACTTTGTGTGTTTTAAAATTACCAAGAATTAAAACTGTATCATGAGCTTTGTTATGCCTTTGGTATGAATGATATTTACTTAGCCTAATTTTTTTTTTCATTATTGAACTATCGTGTCTAATTGCCTGTTTCTGACCAGGTATTTCAATCACTTCAATTATCACCTGGTGTGGGTGCTAGCTAGTTTGTGTTTACATACCCATTGGTGACACAATGCACTAAAAACATCAAGGGTTCTGTTACCTGAAAATAACCGTTTAAAACGCAGGTTTTATAGCTGAATATCCATTTGGCCCTTGTAGCTCTATAGTATTAATTGACATCGGGATCGACCTCGAACGTCTATTTTCAAAATGGCGTTCGATCACTGGACAGAAAAAAGTTATTCTTATGTTTTAGATTTTAATGTTTATTCAATAAATACCAAAGCGTTATTAAAAATATTTTAAACTTGCATTATATAATTAATAAATGAATCAAAAGTTTGTCTGTAGTTGTTTTGAACCAAAACCAAAGCAAGCTCAATCGAAATCGAATGTAGAATTCGGAAATTAGGTAGTCGTTAAATTCAGGTAAAATTGCTTGAAAATACATAAAATGATCAGGTAAGTCACGGTCGTTGGTCGGGTTAGACAGGTGGTCGTTAAATAAAGGTAGAATATATAGGGAAAAACATTGGGGGGGGGGGGTGGATTTAACGGTCACATGTGACATGGAGTCGCATAATGCAGTGGGTTGCTATGGCAGTTTTGACTGTATACATGCGGGGTAAAAATATTTATAAACTTATGCGGATTTTTGTATTTTTGTTTCACTATTCTCACAACTATCAATATATTAACACGGGACATAAACTTCTTATTATAAATCTAAAAGCATTTTGTTAAAATACGAAAGTCATGGGGCATGTAACTTTAATTAATGAAAAATTAATTTTGTATTGGTCCCTTCATTGTCAATATTTTGCCTGGTCCCTTTTATAGTTGTTGTTATGCGTTAGAAATATCCCTTTTCAGATGTTCGCCTCTTAGTATTTCCATATCTATTTGTTTTCTCTGGGATAACTCTTTAGAAAGCTGGTTGATTTGATATCTTTATCATTCTACCGGCATGTTAATTTCTCCAAGCGATACATGTACGACAGGAGCTAAGGAGGTCTAATTGTGCATGTAAATCTCGTGCAGCTGTTTTTGTATTTGACACTAGTGGGCGGGGACTATTGAAATCGACATGGGACGTTTCGTGTGATTCAAATCTATTAATATACATTTTAAAGGCTAATTATGAAATAGTAATATCTCTACAGACCCTAAACCGTGCTACTAAAGTATCAGTCACATTATCCAGCGATAGGGTATACGATAAGAAACCGATGCGTTTTTTGATGAAAATGGTGTGGTTCCCGGCCGGGCACCACTAGTGATCGGACGGTGACTGGGGTCATTTTGCGAATCGGTGGGGTCGTCGGTAGGAAATAATTCGTAGTTAGAATTCAGTGATGTCTCCAACGATGCCTTACATCGCTCCTCATCGACAACCCATCATTAACACATCTTACACGGATCGGCCGATGTATGGCCGAGCATCGTCCAATATCCCTTGAATCTGAGGTCATCGGGAGGTCGAGTGGTGTTTAACAGATGACGGCCGATCATCGGTCGATGTTCGACCAAACATTGGCCCGTAGTCAACCAATGTTCGAACGATGTTCACCAATGTATGAGCGATGTAATATACATCGCCCAATTATCCTGGAACATTGTTTTATGATCAGCAATGCCTCGTTGTGCCTTTGTAAGTCCGGCCGGCAACCACGCCATTTTTATCATAAAACGCATTGGTTGCCCATCGTATACCCATCGCTGGATATTGTGACTGATTCTTTAAGGACTACTAGGTGGATGTGGACCGATGTTGCTGCATCATTAACACCACGGATTACCACCGATTACCACCGGTCTACGGCTACCGGCCGGGAAATGTGACCTAGGCATAAACCACTCGAACGGTACGGTTCGGTACGCTTTGTACACAGAACGGTACGCTTTGTGAATGGAACAGTTCTGTTCGTTTCTGAGGTATAGCAGCACGGTTTCGGGTACTTCTAAATCAATAAATTTTGCAAATAAACTCCGAAACGGCTGCACCATAGTTCTTGCTTACTCCTCTAGGAATGCTCTAGGTATAAGATGATGTCCGTAAATTATTTTCAGATTTTACTTGCATAGTAATTATGGTAAATTTAATTAAAAGTCTCCTTTCACTTTCGGTAAACAGCCTCAAAATAGCAAAAGAGAGAGTACTGCGGTGTTTCCGGTTGGCGGATCTAAGATACTTGCATTGTTTAATGAAACGGACAACAAGCAAGCGTTTTATCATTTCATGAAACGTCATAAATGAATACGTCAATCAAAACTTGATTAAAGTAATATAAACAATATAAAACTACTTGGAAGACACCACTGACTTCCTCATCGTGCAGTTTGGGAAACAGATGAGGAAATCATTCTATTAATTTGTTAATACAAACAAGAATGTTTAAGGTTTTATTGTTTTTAAGTGGAATAGTGAGAATATTGTCAATAAGCTAATTCAGAGAATATTCGTTTCGCCCGCTTAAGGAAAAAGTTGGATCCCCCTGACTGAATTTGTAGAATTATTAAAAGTATTACTGAAGCAAATAAAATACAGGATATATATAAAGACTTGATTGCTTCTTTATTATATGTATAGAAGATTCTTTTTATATGGAATATTTATCACACTGTAATGATGATTTTTTGAGTTTGTACAAGCCAAACCTCATAATGTTTTTCATTTCACATACCGAATACTATCATTTAGTAAAAAAAAGTATTTCGAAAAAAAAATTGATCGGCCGGGATACGAATCCGGGACCTCTCACATGTCAAGCGAGAGACATACCAGTAGACAACGGAACTGCTTTACTCCGGTGACAATTATATGCAAAAATGAAGTCACATACATGTATTTATATATTCACGTTCGATATTGTCATAATTTTACACAATGCATGGTGTTTAATGTAACATGTATTGAACAGTTCTAATGTAATAAGAATATAAAGTCCACCGAGAACCTGTTTTATACGTTATAACTCTCCTTATGCCCCTGTGCTAAAAATAGCGACATGTAATACAATAAAAACTAATAAAACAAACGGGGCAGGACACTTTGATAGGGGTGAGAGAGGTCCTAGGGAGTTTTGGTATAAAATTACATGTGTACATTGCAAAAGCTCAAAATCCTCTTGAAATATCCCCCAATCAGGATAGTTTTACACAAAGACAGAATGTATAAGTTTATGAAGTTGAACTTTGACCTTTTGACCTCAAAATGAATAGGGGTCTTTCTTAGGCCACAGGAAGTTGTTTTGGAAAATTTCATTGCTAAAGCACAAACGGTTCTTGAGATATCGCGTGAAAACGAAAGTGTTATAACAGACAGAATTTGCAAATTTATGACCTTCACCTTTGACCTTTTGACCCTAAATCCATAGCCTTTTTTGAGTCCAGAAGAAGTTTATATGCAAAATATCATTGCTAAAGCTTAAAGGGTTCTCTAGATATCGTGTGGAATCGAAACCGCTACAGACAGACAGAATGACGGACGGACAGACCCAAATTAATATCCCCTATCAAGCGGGAGACAAAATGGATGACTTCAGTTATGGACGAACAAAATCTAGGTCAAAATAAACTTTCAAATCAAATATTTAAACCAACCTCTCGAGAAGATTTATTACACTCTCAGGTTTGTTAGTTTTCTTTTTTAGATTTCATTACAGGACTACTTATTATGTAGAATTCGAATGCCAAAAATGGATGTATTGATACCATAAATATTTTCGTTGCTGTCTTATTTTAAGTTATTTTTTTGCAGAATGTCAGTCTCAAGTGATAGATATCTTCTTCAGACCCGTAAACAAAATACTAACACAAACGACTTGGAAAATCATTGTTAAAAAGACAAGAAATATTTTCCAATAGAAAACACATTACAAATTGAATGAAAAATTATAGTTTAACAAATTACAAAATATTGCTCTAATATGTCCGATTGCAACAGCTATCTATTTCAATTCTTCGGACTAAAATCACTAGATAAAGAATGGAAATCTGAGAGTAAGAATACATTTTTTAGAGTATATCACTTTATTCTTTCTGAAAATGAAGACATTTTAACAATTCAAAAAGAGTATTTGGCAGATATCTACTCGAATATTCTGCATACATATATGTTATCAATGGCTGAATCCTGCAGTCCATTGCAATTGTTATCACATTGAACACTACCTGTATTACTGAGCTTTCTTGCAAAAATAGGTGTCGCGAAAATATATTTATATTAGTAATTTACAGCGAGAGAACTCTACTTTCCTTCTCTTTTTGACTGCTTAAAACTGTTCTTAAATTATGAATCTGTAACCTTGTGTTAATTGTTTGCGAAATCACATCACAAGTATCCGTATCAAATCAAAAACCTAATAGATTTCGAAACAAATCAAAACAAAAGAAACAAATCAAAAACAAAATAAAAAATGGTTGCAAACGTCGGAGAAAATGAATAAAATTCATGGCAGGTTGATTTAGAGGCTTGTTAAAATTTCAACAAAAGACTATCGTTGTGTCTTGCTTTGATATGTACATAATCAACAATCATTAAATTAATTCATTTCAGCTGTGGTATCGGTCTGGATGATACAGATTAACGATATTTATATTACACCATAAAGATGGCAAAAAGACATATTGACTTAAACAGAATAACTCACATATTATATGAATTACATTGAATTTGAATTTAAGAAGGATATCATAATTCTTGATTAAAGTCATCATTTTGCAAGTTCTATGGTCAATAAGTTGTTATGTTTTTCATGGGAAAAATATACTACAAATCGCTAAACAAAAGTTTCCAAAAGTATTAAAACTTAACGATCAAATTAAAGTTTTCACCATAAAAAATATAAGAATTGTACATGTACTATGGATTTTAGATTTTCTATTTAATGTTAACCGAATTAAATCAAGCATGAAATATGGGGATAATGAAAATTATTTGAGCTAAAAAATACATATAAAGAATACAAACTAGGTCCAAAACAAAAAAATAATCTTTAATATATCAGAGGTTATATCAGGTGCCGGTAAGGAGAAAGCACATCCAGCCGACTGGTCACACTCGTTGCTTGATGCATGTCATGATAGTGAACAATGAATATCAAGTGCACTTTTAGTCTTAAAAAATGAGATGACCTCTCATCACATAGCATGCTTCAAATTTACATTGATGACTTTTAAATAGAGTTTAACTTAAGTAATAATTTCAAAAGAAGCAAACACTGTCATTGTTAAATCGTTTTGGATGAGGAACCTTTCTTCTTCTTGAATATGTACTTTGATCATTGGCAAAGGAAAACATTGTCAACAAATTCATGCATTTTCACTTTATAATTATTAGAACCTGCCCTAACAGCAAAACCCTTGATCCATGGGCCCTGAAATTTACAAATTGGAAAGAAGTAGCTTTCCTCATCCAGAGTAAGTACATAGTTAACTGGTTTAGTACCTAGTAGAAGAGGATAAGATTTTAAAAGAAATTATGCACGTTCAATTTATAATCAATAGAGCCCCATGCTAGTACTAGATTTCCTCACCCTAGGGCCATGAATTTCACAATTTTGGTAGAGGACTTAATCCTGATTCATGCCAACAGTTTGACTGCTTGATGTCAGGGAGATATAAGATTTTTAAAGATTGCATTAATTTTAGTAGTTTTTGCCCCTCAGGCCCCAGGGTGACAGGGACCATGAAATATAATATACAAATACCGCTTCTCGTTCTTCATAAATTTTGTTCCCCTATATAGATTCTTTGCGCCAAAATTGATTGAAATCGGTCGAGCATTTGCGTGAAGCTGAAAATATTCAAATGTTAACACATTACGCACAACGACGGACGAAAACAGATAGATCACCTAAAATGTTTTTAAAATACATGAAAAGAAGTTAATGCATTCAGCAACTTTTTAAAGTACATATGATACAAACAAATTCTTTCTTTGGAGGAGAATTAAATAATTTTATGTCAATGGTTTAGAAAAGTGGGTAATTTTTTTGGATTTTTCTAGACTTGGAAAATGAAATAGACTTGGGAAATATTAGTTTATATTTCAATGAAATTACAAATATGGATAAATCACACTCAGTAAAGGTTTACAAATGAAAATAAATTTCAGAATATGTTAGTTTGCTTCTAAACTTTCAATATAAACTCAAGAAAATTATACCAAGTCAGGTGAATTTTATGGGGAAAAGGAAAATGGTACAACTCAGCTTAAACATGGACCATCAAAACATCAGAGATGGGATTAGGTGCCTTAGAGGAGTTAACTACAGCTGGTGACTCGTCACATCCAGCGTATGCTCTTTGTCATGATCGAAAAAAAACATGGACAACTCACTGTATAAATAATGGCCTAAAAATCAGTATAGAAAATGTCAGTCAGAATTTGACTTATTAATAATTTAAATTTGCTGACAAGGTCATTGTATCGACATTGTATCGACCATAGAACTTTAGAAATGAGGACTTTAAACGACAATACTGACATTCTTCTTTCAGCGACCTGTTCGCCAGTAACTGATTCCGTTTAGAAATTGTTCATACGTAGTACATAATCATGTGCATCGAATCAATTGAGATTAAGTGATCTAAACCCCGCATGCAGATTATGAAGGTATATTTCTGCATAAGTAAAGGAAGCTGACGTTTGATAAGATAAAGCCATCACAATTGTCGTAAAACTTCATTGTTAGATAATCATGAACGTCTTTTTCAAGTAAAATATCTAAATATTAAACAGATGTGTCAGAATCTGTGGTTTATTTTATCTCAAGCTCACCGTGATGTATTGCATCGACTTAAGAATGGTAATAACCATTGTTTATTGACAATTTGTCGTCGATACACTGTATGTCAAAATGTAGGGTGGAAGGTCGCAGCAAGTGTTTTTTTTTCACGTATAAAATTTTGGGAAAAAAACTGCTTCAGATGAAAACATAAATAGGTCTGCAAATAATGGGGCGTGATTTGTACCCATCGGAATTCCAAAAGATTGATGGAAAACCTTGTTTCTAAAAACCACATAAATGTTGTCAATCAGCAACTCAAGCATCTTTTAATATCAACTTCAGAGTACTTGTGTGTACAGTCAGAATGATTTTAACAAAATAATTTTGCCATCAACCAATGACAATAAAAGTAAAATAACGAGTTTTATTTTTATTGAAAAAGCAGTTGTCACTGTAATATCAAAATGCCCGGGCTTTAATCTATCGTGGGGAATTGTTGTATATAAAGTTGAAAAGTCGTAAGATTTAAGGTGTTAAGTTTGGTAAGAATTGCGATTGTAAAAATTCTTTAGAATCTTTGAGTATTCAAATCTGATTAACACTAATTTTTAAATATATTGTTGCACAGTACTTCTGAAGTTCTTTATTGCAGTTAATATTCTAGAGAGAAGTAAAGAAAGAGGCTTCTTAGAACATTTACTGGAACATCTTTGTTTGGAAGGTTTTTTGTTAAGTTTTGGAATCAAACATACATGTAGATGTTATAAGTCAAAATCATTCTGATTGTTATTTAAATTAATATATAATATTAAAATATTCAAAACTGACATATGATTTTGAATAATTTTCTCTTCAAAAAAGGAACGAGTGGTATAAGTTGGATGACGACTAGTAGAATTAAATTGCAGTTCTAACAATGACAGTGTTGTGACCAGCGTTGTCAGCAGGGACCAAATACATACTGACTGTGCTATCTTTTTTTTTTTTATTTCTGTACGTATAACCGGATGCAGAGGAATATTTTGTTTTTTTGTTTTGCACCTCAATCTCTTAATTCGAGATTTAAACATGCATTTGAACATTTTATCCATTCCGAGAACGTGTAAAGGTTTTCTTTGTCATGGTTTTTTTTCACCGGCGTTTGAGATCTTCAATTTAATCAATTATATTTATGAAGTTAATAAATGAATGAATAAAACAAATAATTTTCAAATTCTTTACTGAAGAATATTTTTTTTCGTTATACCAATGATATTATTCTATTGGGATTGAAATGAAAGTAGTCACCGTTTATAAATGCAAAAAAAGTTATGACATTACAGGAGGATGGAAATGCCTTTAAGACAGAAAATGAACAGACGTCCTTCGGAGATCTAGACGGAAGTTAAAATTTAACAAAAGACTTTCATCCTGTTCCATTGTGTCATGTACTAATTCAATAGATATTATTTCACCCTCGCTTGAAAAGTGGGAGGGTATATAGTAATCGGGATTTCCGTCCGTCTTTACGTCTAGTGTCCGTCCGTCCGTATGTTACGCGTTATCTCTTATCCGCAACTCCTCTTATACTACTGAGTGAAATTTAAGTTAACTTTCACAGAATCTTTATTACATATTGCCATTGTGCACCTCCTATTTTACTTTTTTATTTGACATGTATTTTAGGTTTCCCATAGTAAAACATGGACATTGCATTATATGTTTACCTATGATGTCACATATAGAAACTTCTGGATAACATTTGATAGGACGAGTTATTCATTTTACACATTACCGTAAAAAAATACATAGCAACACATGAACTTTATGGGAGGCGGGTGTATCATTTAGTGAGCTCATTGCTAATAGTACCTCTAGTTTTAATTGGATTTGGTATCGAATAACATTATTCATGGCTATTTATATTGCTGCATAATGATAGCAAAAAGATTACCTAATAGATAAGAAACAAAGGTAGCTAAACACAGTTTCGTATAAAATCCAGGGGCTTTTTCCGAGAGAGAAGCATGCTGGGTAGGGATTTTCCTGCTATTTATAGGAGTCTATTTGAAAACTGCATCTTTTTTGTTTTTATTCGCATAAAGTAGAGTCTTACCTTAATATTTAAGGAAAAAAATGTGCATTCATTTTTAGAAAAAAAAATTGTGAGACTTTTTAATAGGGGGAGATAACTCCCAAAACAAATGTACCTTAAAAGCACACTAAAAGAAAACCTTAGGACTTGTTCTGTGAAATGCATACAACTTATTTTGTCTGATTTTTTTCTGTTTTTGTTGAGCAGGGGGGGGGGGGGTTAAAAATGCATAGGTGCACTAAAAATGGATGCATAAACAATTCAATATCCCCAATATTTCAGATGTCAAATACCCCCTAGTAGTGATTGATGAATGAATTATAGTTAAATATTTACAAAACTCACAATTTTATCTTTCCATTGATATGCAGAAGTCTATGTAACAAGCCTCCATTTTATTTTTTTATATGGGTCAGTTTTGCTTGTCCCTCACCAATGCAAGTAACGTCCTGACAATGTCATACATGAACTGTGTTTTGCGCCCAACACCACGTGTATTTTGACACATTTCACGGACAATAGTGAATAAAATGGGTTTGAATTTGTAAAAGAATGAAACAGTAACATTAAAATGCAGTAGTATTTCAGAACTAAACCTTTGTATGTTATCCTTTTCGAGGAGTTATCAAAAAGTTCGTGGACTAGCGTCGTAAAATTAGAACCGCTTTAGGCACATCAATGGATTTTAAAATATCTTTTCAGCATCATCTTTTCGATCTTCTACAGAATAAATCACAAATCATGAATTTTATTTTTTAATAAATAAGTAATGTTTTTGTAAGCAATGGTATGTCTAGGCGGCGCAACCTCGAACACGACGTTTTTGCGACCAATGTGTAACTCGACAAACTCTTTTGTTATGAACATTTGACATCCGAAACTCTCGTTAATTCTGGTATGTGTCGGGACACAATAGTTCCACAAAATATGAAATTTTCACTTCATTCTTGAAGTTCTACGAAATTTTATCGTAAGTTTTACACAGAATGTCCAAACAAATGAGGCCTTGAAAATGACGTCGAAAGGGGGGAGAGGTTTCCGTTTCAAACATTCTAATAAGTTTTGCCCCTGGAAAAAACTGGTATAGACCTAAAATATGTTGAAATTTGCTATAGAGAAATAATATGCATTAAGAGTACTTGTCTTTTGATGTCAAAATAGATTCAGAGAGAAAAGGGATACACGTTTAATGTCGATTTGCAGTCATGGTGTGAAAAATCAATCATGTCAAAACGTTGATCATGTGTTGTAGATATTGAACTCCCAAAAGCAATACATGCCAGCACAATCAAGCGAAGATCTCTCCCAATGTATTAATCCATTTGGAAAATTATATTCATTGAAGGGCACTGTTCATGACATTGTAAAGTCATATAAACAAGGCGGGTTTGGGTCCATACTCAGCTCAAGGGAATCTTGTCAAAATAAGTGTATGTGGTAGAAGAAGTGGACATTGAAAAAACAATGACGTCATGAAAATAAACGACGACAGCGCCTGGTAAATATATAATGTCGTTTTCATTTTATGATAATTTGGCAAATAATGAACGTATCAGGCTAAAATTTTCAACATTTCTTTATTTTTTGTTGTTTTATGTTCCATATAAATTTTGAAAGCACCGACTAAATACTACTATTTTATAGCCTCAGTCCACGAACTTTTTGATAACCCCTCGTACATTTGGAAAATTTAATGATAGGATAATTTAAATTGTTTGTGGTTACATTAAGTAAAACGGTCCTATTTGAATTCTTACCATAACAAATCAGCACATTTAGTTTCTCTACTTGTCTATTGAGGAATTTCTTTATGCATTTCTTGTTTCACTCACACTAAACTCCCTACTTCATGATCAAATTCAAACTTAAACTCCTACACTGTATCTGAAATGACCCTTAATTGATAATTGAATTAAAAAATCAGAGGCTTTCACTTCTCTTGAAAGTTCCAGGGGGTAATTTTAGTTTCTATTTTCCTTACGCGCGGAAAATCTGAACTTGCCAATTGACGCCCAGAAATTAGAAATGACACCTGTAAGCAAACTTCATACGGTGTCAATTCTCCGGGACTACTTTCGTTCCCTACGAATGATAGAGTTGTAGCGTGACGTAATACTGAGCTGTTTGGAGTTTGGCCTGTACGACGTCTCTTTTACTGAGCCGTAACTTTTTCGAAAATTCCGTCTCCGCCTCAAGTACGCCCGGAATTTGCCAATTCCTGCTCTGTTCCATCCAAGTCCCAGACGGAATCCGCCTTTAAAATTCATACAGGTTGAAAAAATCTTATTGTTTTCTCTTTAGTAAATTGTACGAGAGAGAGAGAGAGAGAGAGAGAGAGAGAGAGAGAGAGAGAGAGAGAGAGAGAGAGAGAG
>PRKT01000022.1:2554697-2592482 GCA_003671525.1 Saccostrea glomerata
TTTACAAGGATACTCACTTCCGCCCCAGCCCGGGGTTGAACTCTCGACCTACGGAATCTGTCTCCTAGCAGTGCAGAACAGCGCGTTAGACCGCTCGGCTATCTAGGCAAGTTAAAAAACTTGCTTTCGATGCCGATGGAATTCTCACAACACTGCCCTACACTACACGGTCATTGAAAAAAGAAGTGAGATACAGTTATTTGGACATTAGTTTTTAGAGGATTGTTACCAATACATGTTGTGATGAAATTAATTTTATTTATAAAGCGCAAATTACAACAACTCTTAAACTAATATAACTGCCCTAAGGGAAGAAATATTAATATAGAAAGCACAGAGAAATTCACTTTTACAAGGATACTCACTTCCGCCCCAGCCCGGGGTTGAACTCTCGACCTACGGAATCTGTCTCCTAGCAGTGCAGAACAGCGCGTTAGACCGCTCGGCTATCTAGGTAAGTTAAAAAACTTGCTTTCGATGCCGATGGAATTCTCACAACACTGCCCTACACTACACGGTCATTGAGAATGGAAGTGAGATATAGTTATTTGTTACCAATACATGTTGTGATGGAATTAATTTTATTTATAAAGCACAAATATATATATATATATATATATATATATATATATATATATATATATATATATATATATATATATATATATATATATATATATATATATATATATATATATATATATATATATATATATATATATATATAACACGAATTTTATTTTATTTTTTTTTGCTTTTCAAAAAAATGAACATAATATTTACATGTAACACAAATGCATTGAACTTTATTTGCAAAATCAGTTATTTTTAATTTAATATAAAAATCATCATAGACTAACAGAAATCTTTGTGAATAATTTTAACTCAGTTATTTGAACGCCAGCATAGCGTAAGGAGGACAACCCATCTGTTTTATAGCGAACAAAACTTCTTTCTAGTAGAGTAAATCTACAAAAAGCAAGAAAAAAATATTTAGTTCTATGAAAATGAAATGTTACTTTTAATTTCTGATTTTAATTTGTAGTACACTAAGCATACAGAGAAATGCATGGAAATGCCAAATCATATTACCTCGCAGTATTAACAACAGCTTGGGGATGTCGAAGCATTTTGTATCTAGCAATGGAATTTTGAAATCGATAGATTTTCAGTCCATTGGCAGTAATCCTAAAAATAACAAATTTGGATTACACATTGTCAGTTAATGTTTAAATTTGACTCTTAAATTCACATTTTCTAAATATATATATACCTTTATTTAAGAAAAGCAGTTAATACGTTCGCTGTTATTTTTTAAAATATAGATGAATTTTACAAGCATTCAGATTTAAACATGACTCGGATATTCAAGTTTTCCGAGTAGAAATTATAAATTGCTGACTGCATGATGTCAAATTTAAAAAAATTTGTACACGAGGTAATTTTTTCCATATAATCTCCAGTGACCAAGGTTTTTTGTCAATGTAAAAAAAATTGTGGTGCGCTGACCACCAATATTTAATACCTTTGAATATTGCTTTTAGGGCAAGTACATCACAGGCCAATGATATTGTATCCAAATAACAAAAATATTATTTTTCAACAATATGCAAAATTCAATTAGTTTTTAAAATATTCAAGAAGTTCACGTTTTTCTTGAACAACAACCCTCGTACATTTTCCCAAAATAAAAGGATGACAATGTTCAAATATACTGGACAAAACGTTAAGTATCATAAAATAAAACATGTTTTACAAATACTGTATCATAAAAAACAAAATGTATTTTTAATTTTAGTATCACATTTTATATTTAAAAAGTGAAAATTAAACATTGGATGTGATAAATTTGTTAAAACACAGGCTACGAATTGTTCAATATGGTCACTTTAGAATTCGGCATGTTGACCTGAAAATGAGATTTTTTCAAAAGAGTCAAATAACGTCACTAAAATGATTGCCAGTATTTTGTAGGACCTCACCGCGAGGCCCTGCAGCGCAGACACATGCTGGGGGATCTGTTGCCATTCCTCCTGCAATGCTTTCCGAAGCTCCTGTCGATTTTGGGGAAGTGTAAGACGAACTGAAATGCCTTGCTAAAGATTTAGGTATGTTCAATTAACTTCAGGTCTATAAAACGACTTGGCGAATCAATACGCTAAGTTGTTTCACTTTCCATGTACTCGTTTATGATTCGAACTCTATGAGGTCGAGCATTATCGTCCAATAAGATGAAATCCTCCCCCAGAGTACATGCAATACGTCCAACAATAGATTGAAGAATATCATTTCGGTATTTTAAACCTGTCAGGTTGCCTTCTTATGCCTGCCCAAATTATTATATTCACATTCAGCGTAATTTTCTTTATGGAATCCAGTAGAAATCCACGACGTTTAAATTTCTATTACACACGCGAAACCTTGTCACAACGCGGTAGAATACACAGTAGGAACTACATGCATTTGCTTTGACTCAATTTCATTTAAAAAAAATTACTCTTTTAAAATTAATATAAAATACAGCAAATATGCATTAAAAACTAAGTTGTCATTTTATTTACTAACATACTAATTACCGTTTTCTAAGAGACTGTAGGCAATCTGGATACATTTCCTTTGCCGAATACGAAAAAAAAACCATGTTCATGACTGGTTTTCTTAAATTTTCATTCAAAATGACAGTATAAAATACAGTTTTTAATCTTGTTTACCTACAGATTAAACCCCGAAACACCTTATTTGACCAAGCTAAAGTTGTAAAGCATCAATAAAGAAATTTATTTCTCAAATTTGATAAATCTGTAGGCACCTTTCATTTACTAGATCTTGACCTTAAGAATTAAATTGTTAATTAATTTTTTTCCTCGCAATGTTTGTTTGTGTTATTTAACTTTGCAACGTCATTTAACGTCATTTGACGTCACAAACGCCACTTACATCTATTTACAAGGGCAGTTTTTGAAGGGTGCTAAATTCACATTTAAGATTAACGAAAGAGCCAAATATGAAGAACGCGCGGTATTCACTTTGTCGGCACGGCCAGGTGTGTTATAGGACCAAAGACATCCGAAAATATGAATTCAATGCTTAAACCAAACCTTCATTTACTCTGTATTGCTCAGAAATGACATAATCAGCATATCTTTCCCCATTTGCAATCTAAAAAAGTCTTCTGTCATCATGGAAGTCAAAACAAAATTGCGATTCGTCTGAGAAGAGAACAGGACACCAATGACGTTATTGCAAAATTGTTGTGTTCTGTTGCCCACTTTAGTCGATTATTGCGGCACTCTAGTTTTAATACAGGACGTACGGCTGGTCGGTAAGCCTTGAAATAAGCTTCCTGAAGTCTATTTCAAACTGTTTCAGTAGAAATCTGTCTGTAGCTCTCTTTGGTGCCCATTATTTAGCTTTAGAGCACTTTGGAAGAGGTGCGTCTCAGCACCATTGGCCAAATAACGATTCTTACGGACTGCCGTACACCTTGGATTATAGCCTTTTTTGACAATTTTCTGCCTGTAAATATCGGTTCCATAACCGTTAATTACGCTTTGGGAAAGATAAAATCTTTCTGCAACGGACGTTGCGTTTTGCCAGCTTCCAGCATCCCTGCTGCCATGGAGTATTCGTCCATACTTATTTGCCTCGTCATAGCGTCTTATCCCCAGTTCTGGCCAGATATACTAAAATGTTCTTATGTTCATTGAAAAATACTCCGCTTTGATACTTCTATGCTTCCATCGTTCCATTTACTTTTTTAACACCACGTACTTTCTTGACCACAATGTCCCTAAACTCATTAAACACGAGTGACTTAAGTATCGAATCGTGTTAAAGGTACTTGGACACAGATTTGAAGTTATTTTTTCTCTATTATATTACGACTTATATATTTTAATAGCATTTCACACAAAAACTAATTCAAAATCTTTTTTCATATAAAAGATCTAGATATTAAAATTTTACAAATTGATTTTATTCCTAATCCTTATGAAAACTGGCAATCTCGTTGTGTATAAATGAAAAATATTAATACTTTAATCGAGAAAATTCAGAGTAGACATGTTCGAAAGCAAAACAAACACACAAGATATTGTCAGTCCGTGCAGTTGTGGTAAGCAGACTGTGACGATTGAACGCACACGGTGAATTGTAAACATCAACAAAAACAAAACTCGTGCCCTGTTTACAAACACTGTGTACATAACACGAGTGTGCTCGATTTGCTAAACCCTGTACGCAACTCTTAGTTCGGAATGACGATACTTGTGAAGGTGTTTTGCTTTCTAACATTTCTACTCTTAATAAAATTATTTTTCTGGATAAAAGTTTTAATATTCCTCATTTATACACAACAAGATTGCAACTTTTCCTAAGGATTAAGAAGAAGGTTAAAATATGTAAAAGTGCAAGCATGTGTCATTAAAACCCGCCGAAAAGTTTTAATAACTTAAATGAGATGAAATTTGTCATTAATTTTTGTGTAAAATATATAAGTCATAATATTATGGAGAAAATATTGACTTCAAATTTGTGTCCAAGTACCTTTAATGACATGTTTTGGAAACTTCTTAAGCTTTGTTGTTACATAAATTCATGTGTATAAAAATATTATTCGTGTGTAAAAATATGATTCCTTACTTATTTTGCCCAGTATATACATTGCTGATTCCTTTCTGAAAAACTCAAACCTGTAGCTCATATCGTCATCTTCTCCACCCCAGTTAATAAACACGTTCGACCAACCATTGACCATTTCAAATTCCTTCTTCCTCCATGCAGACACACCTCCTATTAATTTATTGTCTGGAAGTCTATATAAAATACAAAACATAACTCAGTATTATCTATGGCTTTCCCAGTGATCATTTTACCTGATAAAAATATAAAAAGTGAAACATGAAGATATTAAACAGATAATTTGCTCAAAGTTTAAACTAAAATCGATGGGGCAAAGATAACCAGACCTTAAAAATAGTAGTTTATTTAGGTTTGTACAATGCCATTTGAGTCTGAAAATGACGATATTTTATATGGCTCAGTAAATACAATCTATCATTTCGTCAAATAATGACTAACGATTTTCATTCAAATTGTTAGGTCATTGAATTGCGCTTGTGTGTCGCAATGGTTAGAGCATTTGCTATAGAGTTGCGGGTTCGAACCACTGTGGGATGTAAAGACCAGCCCTTCAGATGAGACCGTATAAACCGAGGTCCCGTGTCCAGTAGGTGCTAGCGTGAATTAGATCCCTCACTGCTCAATGGCTCTGAGTGGCGAGCAAAGGACATTCACGTTTTTTTTTCGTTATTTCCCGATCATGACAAAGGACCACGTTGGAAGGGGGGGTTCATTTCAACATGGTACCTTATCCAATCTCTGATATTTAAGAGGTGTGTGTTTGCTCTGCTCCTGATTTGTATTGCTCAATGGAATTATGAGCTTGACTTCTGTTCGTTCTATCTACATATCTCACTGATATTTATCTATCTATATCTGGCAGTAGCCTGTGCCGTTTAGCATTCGTCACACGTATCCATTTTTATACATATATGACACAGATTAATAGCTGCAAAAATGTGGCTCGTTAGTTTTTTTTCATTCAAAAGAGAACTCAACAACTATATATTAAACAATGGTGTGAGTGCATGAGTACTTCAGTAGGGCAAAGATTTTGGCTTTTATTATTTAAAGGGAACGTTTGGTAATATTTCCAGCTGACTTCAAACGCTGTTTTTCAAGAAAAACATCTAACTATAGGTTAATCCCATTTTGAATGTTGACATCAAATCACCAAAACCCCATTAAAATATATTCAAATAAACCTTTTTAAACATAGAAATATTTTTTTTCTGAGCTTTTAAGAATTTAAACATTAAACATTTGAGTGTACGATTTCAAGTTATTACTAACGACAGAGTACTCGATTTAACATGAAGCTTTTAAAACTTAACAATATGTTTTAAAAAGTATGCCTTATTTATTATTTCTTTTCCGTTTGTCAATCAACTGAAGATAGGGGAAAAATGTTCAACAATATTTAAATATAGCACTTTTTAGAAACAAGAAATATATAATTAAAACAATAACTTACTTGTAGTTAAATTTATCTATTGCTCTGGATAGGTGCATAGGACTTCTTATGCATCCATATAAAATATTATCATTTTCTGGAATAAGATCCACATCGTGAAATACAAAACAGTCATGATTGCGCTTGGCTGCCTCGGTATATCCGACATTGTAGAGTTTTCCTTTATTAAACCCTCGGTTATCAGCCTTTAAAGAAAGGAAAAGGAAAGAATTAACTTTTTTATTATGACTCGTTTAATCAAAATCCTATTGCAATTTGTCAAACAAGGTATTAAAAGCTGAGGTCACTTTATTCACGAAAATGATCAATGAAAAACTTTAAAATCGTCCACATTTATTTTTAAGGAGACCGACTGGGGTTGCGACTGGGGTACCAAAATGAAGTGAATTAATGGTTTAAATCATTTTTTTCACTTAATTAAAAAACCTAAGCAAAGTTAAATAAATATGGATTCAAAAATTGTATTACAATTTTATTTGATTTATCTTAAAAACATATTTAACTGATAGGTAGATTGAAGTCGTAGTCATGTGTTTTTTGGCGTTAGATGACGTGACCTCATTAAGAAGGGGTAACAGCAAATCGTATAAGAGGAAACGTATTTAATATATGCTCTTGAAATGCTCTTGAAATTCAAAACATAGAAATTTGATAATCTTTCTATCATATTCATTATTTTTTTTATTTGCATAAATCCTTTGTATGCGTCGTATTTAGTAGTCCCGTAATGCAATAAAAGGTGTAATTTACGGCGCAATATTTTTTGCGCACTTTTGGGGAGAATTTCTTCTCCTTCTAGCATTGGTCAATCAACTACCTGTCACTCCCTAATTTTAGACACATTCTGTAGCCAATTTATATATTTTATCCACCTCCGAATCATTTATAGTTGTCTCTACAGGCAAAAAACTAGTTCGAAGTGAATTTTTAGCAATCTAACAAATAATTTTAATCAAGCGAGTTTATAACTAGTAGAGACGACTATAAAGTGTTTGGAGGCGGACAAAATATACAGATTAGTTAAATAATGTGCTTTGAATTAGGAAGTGAAATATAGTTAATTGACAGATGCTGGAAAGTGGAGAAATTCTCCCAAAAGTGTGCAAAAATACTGCTCCGTAAATTGCACTTTTTTGCATAACGGGATCTCTAGCGTTATGGTCAATCACATATACAATGTATATAAAACTTTAACACTACAGATCTGCAGCCCAATTTTACTAGGTATCTATACTTATAAAAAAGAATCAATTTATATCTCTCTGTTTATTCCCATAGAACGGTTTAACAGAAGGTTCTAATTTATACACACTCTTCGTTATATCGCTGGTTCTATTGTACTGCAGAAAACGGTCAAAAAATTTTACAAAACATATATATATATATATATATATATATATGCGAATCCTTACAATGCGGCGGTCATTTACATGTATGAGCAGTACACGCATAGATTTGAAATAATATGAAAAAAACATTTATTGAAGGACGAAAGCTTACACACCTACATAAATGAATTACACTGAACAAGAATATTTAATTACAATATCTACGGGTTTTTTGTGATTGATACTGGCTCTCATATTTATTTTCTATACAGAGAACTAAAATTAAATTTATTATATTTCACCAGAATTAGTTTTAAATAGATCTTATCATTAAAGATCATGGCCAATTTCCATACTATCGGGATACTCTAAAGGCATTTTTTTAAGCATTAGGGCTTTCGAAAAATTCGTTGCTAATTTTGCCAAGTAATATTTTTCAGTATTATTATTTTAACTGACATGTTAATTTAAAAATTATTGTTTTATTTGTAAATAGTATAAGTGACCAGTATAGAATCCTAAAATTATGCTCAACATTAATTAATTTTGAAAGAAATTTATACACATTTCATTCATCTTTTTTTTGCATTACATTTTTTACATGATTGAAATTAGGGTCAATGTTAACTGAGCAGCATGTTCAATGATGTGTAACTGATTAGTGTACCCAAATAACATGCATGATTGATTTTCTGCCCAAAAGCGAATGAAATTGCAGTAGTTTATACTATTTTATTTATACACATTATCGGCCAAGTAAACAAAAGCAAAACAAAAAAGAAATAAATCACAATTCCCGGTATTTTCAACTGTTTATTTATCTATTTTTTTTAAATGTACTCTTTTAATAACTTATTCATAAATTAAAAACTAATTCATCTGTAAAGAAGAAGGTATGGTTTCCATACAACTTTTGCCCTGTGATTTTCTAAAAATTGACACTGGTGTAAAAGTTGAATACCCCTGTTTTTTAGATAATTGAAATTCAATGCAGAAAAATCATGCAAGTCATTTTCTCACATGTGTATTTAAATGCTAATTATGACATCATAAACATGTGCATTTTCCCGTATTTTCTTAAAAATTTGCAGAAGACACCAATTTTCAATGGAATTTTCTTTCAAATAACATTGTCCACAGGCATCGCCCACAGAGATCTTGAGATATGTGATTTGTTATTGACTTTTGCACAAAATATCAAAAAATTGTGGACACTGTTTTCTAAAGGAAAACCACCCTTGAAATGTGCCTTTTTGAGGTTTTTTCTTTTGAAAATAGAGAAATGCTTCACATTAATGACTTCATATTTGCAGAATGGTAAATCTTCATGCCATATTCTTTACTGATTTATCAGAGTCATTCATTTAACTTATATTTAAGCCAGTTTCAAAAGTTCATGCTGTCATTACATTTTTAGGGCACAGAAAAGCTAAAACCATACCTTCTTCTACCCGTATAATTGTTCACATTGCTTATGTTACAGAAGAATGGTGACATAATTTTATTTCATGTCATAAAATAAATCGTTAGATTTTTATTTTAGAGTTGCATGGAATACTCTTTTTAAAGTATTTGTAAAACGTGTAGCCTTTTCAATTAAAAAATCTTATATATAAATGTAATGATTTTTAAATAGTGCCAAATGCAAATTTTGAGCATTAAATTTTAGATTAAATAAAATAAACCTAAATGTAGATATTTTTTCTCATGAACCTATAGTTTATTTTAGAACTTAAAATCTCCTCCTGACTTCCTTATTTGACAACTTTGTTTTTTGAAATATTCTATATTACATTGTATAAATATACAGTCCTTAAAACTATAGATTAACTATAACACATGTAATCTCAAATTATTAAAAGATTGTAAGAAATCCTTCCTTATCAAACAGTTTACACTCCTCTCTCCTGCAATTTAACAAAACAACAGTCGTGCAAATTCAGAATACACAAGGGGGCGGAGCTATCACGTCACCCAAAACCTCTTTCACACATGAGTGAACAAAGCAGTCCCAGAAAGCAGTCCCAGGGACAGCTGGGACTGCTGCGTCTGATGTCTATAGCAGTCCCAGGGCAGTCCCATAGCGGTCCCAGAGCAGTCCCATAGCAGTCCCAAAGCAGTCCCAGGGACTGCTTTCTGGGACTGCTTTGGTGTCAGGTTGGGTCTGGTTGGTACTGTATATATATATATATATATATATATATATATATATATATATATATATATATATATATATATATATATATATATATATATATATATATATATATATATATATATATATATATATATATATATATATATATTTATATATATATATATATATATATGTGATCTGTGATATTTTTACCTGAAGAAAATGAAATTTAAAAAGACTTACTAAATATTATACAGGTTCAGGTTTTCAATTTACGATATACCCGAATTACACCTTCTACAATTATGTAGTAAAGGCTATATGCGGTGTAAAATTTTGACTATATCCAACGGTAGGCATAAAAAGCATCTCCAGTTATTTGGGAATGTTCTTGTAACTTAATCAATACATATTTTTTACGTCACATGGGACCGGAAAGTAGAACATTTTTGCAACCCATGGAAATTTCAGTGACTGTGATTTACTCCCTTTATATGGACTACTTTTTGTAAATTTAGTTTTTGATCGAGCAATGTTCATTATTTTCACATATTTATTCTATTCCTGTTAGAATCTTGACAATAAATTTTGAATTGATGAATCATTTAATATTTTGCGTTATTTCCCGATCATGACAAGGAGCACAGGGCAGGTGTTACCGGTCGGCAGGGGAAGCTCACTCATCCATTACACCTGATCCCACCTCTGATGTTTTAAAGGTCCATATTTGCTCTGCTCCTTTCTTTTTTAATTGTTTTATGAACTTTTGATCTTTAATACTGTTTGTTTTCCCTATATGTTTCATTATCAAAAAGCATTCTTCAAGAATAAACAAGAATAAAAATTAAGGAATTTCTTCTATATGAGTATAAAAATAGAATAATACTTTTTAGTAGGTACATGAGTCCTAAACGTTTGACTTTCGTTCTAAAAACGTCTTGAAATCTACTTGAATACTAGTATTAGTTGTGTAATTGTTTAAAAGATTAAAAAATCATTTTAGAGTTTCATTAGAATATGACATGAAGTCGGTCACTTGATCAAATTCTATAACTCCCGAAGGGTGTTATTTTAGATATGATCACGTACCGACTTCATGTCATATTCCGATGAAACTCTTAAACATGATATTTTATTTCTTATATTTATTCTTTATTTCTTTTCACATTACAAAGAAAACTACATTACACTATTTATACTTTGTTACTGAAATTCAACATAAATATATGTACGATATGACGCCACGCTCAAGCCTTTCAAATGTCTCACGCGATTTGCTTTCCATATGCATGAAAGTCTGATCATGTGGCCGACTGCATGTCATTGAAAACTGAATTTTAGTTTGATTTATATTGAAAGGATATATAAGAAAGAAAATGGCAAATGTTAATATATGAGTATGATAGATCGTTCTAAAAATGGGGATATAAATGAGGATATTCCTGGAAATAAGGTTTCATTTATTTAAAAGTATTTTAAAGTTTTGAACAGAAAAAACTAAATGTCTCATGTTTTAGGCGTTATTTTCATTGAGAATCCCATGCATTGAAATATGCTTCTGATGCAACTTATAGAGATATGTTGCAAATCACAAGTTTTTTTTTTACAGCTGCATTATTCTTTTAAAAATTGTTATGTTTTTTTCTGTATATAGGTATACAAATTAAGAAAAACAAGATCATATATATCTTGATCAAGAAATGATAAAGCATGTCTATATTTGCAAATACCTGTTCTACAACGTAGACGGTGTATTCGATTTGCTGGCGGTATAATATAGAATGAATATTGTTCATCAGAATAGTTAGTTGATTCTCTCTGTTCCGAAATGGTATAATAATCGCCACATTTCGCAAAGCAATACAGTCTGGTTTGTAGTGTCCTCCACTGCTTATCCAAAAAAATTTATTTGCCACTTCTGTATATGTTACCGGGGTAACATTTACATTAAACTTTCCAGCTGTAATAAAAAAGATATTAAAATCATGAATTAAAAACAATTCTATAATCTTGTTAAAGAATTCCATCAAATACCATATACAACTGTTCCTTATCACATATTCTAAGAAAATATACAGTAATATTTTACGACTTCATTTTATCATTTGTCTATTTGGTTTGCATATTTGTGCACCACACTATACATTATGGCAGCCTTGAGAGACGGTAACTTAAAGCAATTCTGTATGATGATATTTTGAGCATAAATTGTGGCAGTTTTTAGCTCTTTTGTTGTCTTTTAAATTGTTACTCATTTCCTCCAATTTGTGGATGGAAAAACATGCTAGACAAAAACAAGTATATACTGACAAAACGTCAGAAATACTCAAGCTGTAGAAAGTCAATTAGGAAGTGTCATTAATATCCTAAAATGGTACATGTATAAGATGAGGACTATTGAGTTCAATCTTCTGTTGAATAAACTACATGTACATGAAACAAAATTCATATACTGAATTTAATTAGAAGAAATATAATTCATCGTACTACTTTTTAAGATGAATTTACGTGACACACTTTCAGGAATATTTTACAGAGCATATAGTAACGTTGCATCAATCTAAATAGCTTGCTACAAGCCTGTACAAAAGTTTTTTTTTCAAAGTGGAAGAGGGGGGGGGTTGGGTTTATCCAACCGTTGCAAACCACGGCCAAAGATGTACGATTCTACTCCGGACCGTGGCTTGAGACGATGGGCTTCATCTAACAGATCGGCAAGTGCAATACATTATTCCGTACGAATCCAAAAGAAGTTATATAGGTTCCGTTACCAAAGCTTAAAATAATATGAGAAGTTAACATTGATTTTGTGCTATTACTGGTACTGTTACTCCAAGTACGCTTCGTTTGAAGGCCCGTGAAAAGCAATTTCAGTTGGGGGTACAGCCATACATTTTCTGGTCATGCATTGTAAGAATTTGTTAACGATGGGGTAACCTGCGCCACCTTTCAGAGTCTGCAGTGGACTCGTCCAAGGATGCTTTGTCGGCGACTGTAAAAAGTTACCTGAGATCCCTACGCAAAGGAAAGCGCGAAATCTCTGTATAGAAACTGTTGCGGCTGCGGAGCTTCACTCATTGTTCATACGCCATAGAATAGAATCCGATATTAAACACTAAATATCTTTGAATATACAGATGTTTTCAGGATAAGCTTCATTTTTGTTTCTAGAAATATTTTTATCTACAAAAATAATATATTTTTGTGTTTTTAATCTGAGTAAATCGATGACCTAGCATCGTTTTAGATAACTCAAGCCCCTCTAGTTACTAACGCACCACCTTGAAAATTAATATTTTATTCTAAAAACCTGTTTGTGATGTATTTGATATAGACATTTTTGTTTTACTCGTCAAAGAAATTTTTAAAATGTACATAGAACAACTATTATTTATATTATTGGATACCTGTGACCTATTTAAAGGACAACATGGGGTTTTAAAACCCAAATGTTGAATTATCTCCCTTGATTAAACATGTTTATGAAAGTAGTGTTTTTCATGATTTCTTCTAAATCGTATGTCTATTTTCGTTGATATTTTGGAATTAGAGAAACTATTAACTTTTCCTCCATTGTGCAGGAGATCAACCCACTCAATCTTATTGTGTTGTTAGGGGGTAATGACTTGGATGCATCTGGTCCAGTGGAACTTTTTGTGAAAAGTTTGTTTCATTCTTAACACAACTTAAACAACAGTGTCAGCTTAAATCTTTGACCGCATTGAGTTCTTTTTCAAGAGAGCGAACAAGAGTGGTGTTTTATATACTATATAGCCAAAGAGTAAACCAGGCCAATGAATGTTTAAGTATCAATTGCTTGGAACACAAGATAACATTCTGGAAATTACGGAGTTTTACCAATAGTCGAGACCCCATATTAAGAGACGGGGTGCTCTTAAACGACCTAGGCAATTATAAACTTCTACGTCAGATCAAGGGTGTTTTTCTTCATCAACTGACTAATACAGGACCTATTGCTACACATTATTGCATTGTGTGTTTTGTTATAGTACGAAAAAGTATAATGTGTAACACTTCATCCTTATTTATTGCTTTGATAGGAAATTTTTCATTTGAGAACATTCCTATAGAAAATGTAATAGGTCTATTTAAAGGAGGAGGTGTAATTATAAAAAAAATTGTTTCATTTTAATTTACATGTATTATGTTAACCGAGCTATTTGTTTCATTATTTCCATTTCGTTTTCTCTTATCTTTGTACATTTAACAAGCATTCTAAGAGTATTGCATAAGCAATACATGTCCCCTACCGGGTTCCCCTTTTCTCTTTTGGGTGTCATTTTATTAGAGCCTGTGTATGAAAAATTGTTACTTAAATATGGATATTTCATTTACCTGGTATTATTAGAATATGAATGAAATGTATTGGATCTACCTTACCCCCCGTTCACACATAAACGCCGCTTCTTCTACGATCAAAATATGGTCAAAAGCGTGGCCGATCGTGACAAATCGCAGGAGAAACGTCGTGGGGTCGTCAGAAGCGTAGTATGATCGCAGTATAGTCTTCATGATCGGAGAGCTCTACGCTATCACCACGCTTATTTTGAACATGTTCAAAACTAGCGTAGCGGGATCGTGGCCAACAAGAATCGGGGTAAAGTCGTAAAAAGAGCGTAGTAGAAGCGCCGTAATCGTACAAGCAGCGCAGAAGCATCGTAGAGAGATCTTCATGATCGTAGTAAAAGCGCCGTGAGAACGTGGGAACTTACCAAGCACGCTCATACAACGCTCCCTCTACGTTCGTACTACGTTCTCACTACGATCTCTCTACGTTCCTGAAGATCCTCCGAAGACCTACAATGACCTTACGCCGATCATATCACGACCTATCAGACAAGAGTTTCTTCTTATACCGCTGATATTTGACCAATCATCATCTGTTAACCACATGAAAAGGGTGACACTATATCCTTGATGATATTTACAATGAGCATTTTCACATTTTGTCACAGTTATAATAATTGAAATGCCCTAAACCATGTGGTAAAGGCCGGAAAAAAAATTGCGGTCGCAAAATATGTATCATCGCTTAAATTGAACTACAAAAATCTGCAGTTTCAAGATATATTTACATCATCACCAAAATCGTACTAGAAGCGTAATGCAATCGTAATATGATCGGCACCACCATAGCGACATCGCGGTACAGTCATTTAGGTCTGTGTAGCGTCGTAGTATGGTCGTCAATGTCGTAGTGGCTGCGTAGCGTAAAAGCACTAAACACGGCTGCTTGTCGGCAACGGTCTGCGTAACATCGTAGCAGAAGCGTGTTAGCAGCGCGGTTGACGTAGGGACATCGTAGTACGGTAATAACGAAGACCATAATTTGCCGAATTGCTCTATTTAGACGGCGATCGGCTGCGATCTCCCCCGATCAAAAAAAATTTCAGATCGTGGCTTGGTCGGGATGATCAACGTAGAGTCGCAGCTCTGTGTAAATCGGGGGAAAGAAAGGCTTGTGACGTCTTTGAATGCCATTTGCCACACACAAATGCTTTGATCAGAACAGCTTATTTTACATGGTTGAACAACATGGTTTCTGATTTTTTATACCAGAAAAAAAATCAAACTTGATCTATATTTGTCACTATAAAGGTATCCAGCAAGTTTGAAATCAGGATATTAATCTCGTTTAGAACATTAATCCAGTAGTGCATCACGACATTAATTTTGTGCATCACAAACCCTATTGTAACCCAATTATTAAAAATAAAAATAACAAGAAAACATTGATGTAACCACCAAATATATAAAGTAAACAATGGAAATGACTCTTGATCATTAAACCGCTTCGATATGTGTGAAAAGGCATGCGTCTAATTGATGGAGACGATAGTCGCGAATATAGTCGGAAAAATGTCAAACAAAAACGATACCATTTTAAACTACAATTCCTCGAGTAAATGTTGGATGCATAAAATATAAATTGAAGTTAGAAACAAGCATCACATATATTCAAAAATGTATTTAATTTTCAATTTTAAAATATAAAACACAAACTGCAGAGTACGTTTTTATGCGAGAAGTAAAATTCGATGTTCAAAAAAAAGGGACCTGTCGTTTTTTTTATAGTAAATGATAAACAACTTTACATATTAAGTATAAAAACATATATATTTTTACAGATTCACTTTATGAAAGTAAATATATTAAGTATCTCGTAATTTATAAAGGGAAAGAACATTCTGATTAACAATCTTTTCATTGTTTAGAAAACCTTTAATTTTGAATAACTACTCCCACCCCAATCCCTATACACCAACACATAGACTTATATGTGTATAGCATCCAGGAGGACCGGGCTGCAAAAATACCACATTTCCTTCAGAAATCAATGAAGTAGAACGAAATGCAAACTTGATCTATAGCTACTCAATTTATTAAAACTATCCAGCAAGTTTTAATTCAAACTATCCAGCAAGTTTTAATTCATGACAATTTCGTTTAGAACATAAATTGAGTGCATCATGACATAAATGTAGTGCATCACGAACCCTACATTAATTTAACCCAATTATAAAATAAAAAAAAAAAAAAAAAAAAAAAAAAAAAACATAATTTTTTTCAAAAATCAATTTAGCAAAACGAAATGCAAACTTGATCTATAACTAATTGTGGTAAAGTCTCAGGCTAAAAACCAGCTCAATATCTGGAAGCGTTTAGGAAAAAAGTGCGGAAAACCCTGAAAAATTGAAAAGGCCGTATTTCCGTAAAAAATCAATGAATCGGCACGATATTCAAACTTGGTCTGTAACTCATCAAGATACACCCAAGTACTATAGTAATCAGCTTATAGATTTCTGCCTAGTTCCGATTAGAACACTTTAATTTGACGTTGACAGAGAATATAATTTCCAATTGATTGGTTAACTACAGCGTATTAACTATCGCTAACAGCACTAATTTGCTCACATTTCAACTCAGGGACACATTGTCTTTCAATTGGATCTGCTAGTTGTTGTTGAATTGATACAGTTGGTAAAACCTTAGTATATTAGTATTACCATGTGTAATTATTTCAAGCCTTTTAGGGCTATATCTGATATGCACAACAGCTTACAGTGCTATATTTGTATGCATCTCAGCCTAAGAGAAATTTACTTCTGCTTGCAAACGTTTAGAACCATATAAAATAGATTAAAAAGCTATGAATTTTACATTTTCCTAACTGAAATGACTGCGAAGAAACCTAGCTTGGGTGCAATATGATTGATTGATTGATTGATTGATTGATTGTATATGTATACTGTTTAAAGTTCCTCTCCAGAATATTTCACTGATATGGAGACGTCACCATTGCCGGTGAAGGGCTGCAAATTTACGGCCTTTGAGCAGAGAGGGATCTTTATCGTGCCACACCTGCTGTGACACGGGACCTCGGTTTATACGGTCTCATCCGAAGGACCGCCCCATTTAGTCGCCTTTTACGACAAGCAAGGGGGTACTGAGGACCTATTCTAACCCGGATACCCACGCTTGAGGGCTATATTTAGATATAGGGCTGCAGTAACTTTTATGCTATATTCTATGCGCACAATTGTTAGCTCTTGTGCTAAACTTTGAAAATCACACAGCAAATAAATGCTATAATAATGTGATTGCTACATATTTTTGATACTGTTTTAAAGCTAGAGCTACATTGACAAAAGCATTAGCTATAGAACATGCTTGCTCTACTATACTCAAAGCTAATTTAATCATTCACTTACAGGATCATGGCAACCCAACCCGAAAGGAGGACACGTGCAAAATCCTCAACAGTGGGACCATCCCCAACTACAGCACCCTCTCTGGACGCGATTCCACCACCAGTACCTCTGGACGTGACACCACAAATAACAACGTCAATTCCTCAAATGGAAAGCATGATTAAGGAATGTATGCAACGAATGCTTTCTACGATAGAGGACACCTTTAAGCAATATATGAAAGACTACCATGAGGAATCACAACAAAGTACCGGCAGTCAGCAAACAACTCCTTCGTTGTTACAAGGGATCACGTCGCCATCAGGTATAAACCATATTAATGCCTCAAACAACGTTTCAGCAGAACAGTCGCCTCATAGCATTTCAGGCCCTACCTAAGGATTTCACTGTAGAAAAAGAAGACAAATATAAGTCTGTTGAAAGAGATGGCCAGCTGGTGTATGCTAAATCAGAAAATAGAGACTCCCCGAAAACTATAACTAAATGGATGGAAGCCTTCCATGTTTTCCTGGTCATCTACACAGAGAAATTCCCACAAGAAACATCATCCTTGATGGCTTATGCACAGATTATCAAGAAGCTCGCGGATTCCTGTGGTGATCAGACAGCTTTATCATACGATAAGCGATTTCGGAGATGGAGGCAAAAGGATCCAGGAGCCTGCCCTTGGAACATTGAAAATGTAGCGCTGTTCCAGGATGCCATTATTAAGGGATTAGACAATAAAATGTCCAAAAAACAGCAGCCCTTTCGGAAGAAGCACCGGTACTGATTTACATTTAACAACCGGGGGTCCTGCAAGGATGGCAACTCATGTCCTCACCCTCACTTCTGCCAATATTGTGCAGGAAAGTATCCCCGCGAACAATTCCACAAATCCAGACGTTTCGGTCCAACCCAACAAAATAACAAAGATGCCTCAAAATCCACAGCAACCTACACAGCCAAACAATAACGCAAGAGCCGTTTTCACAATAAAAGTCTCAGAATTTTCCAAGTACTTGCAAGGATATAAAACAGTTTACAAACATTTTTAATTGATGGCTCCACTTTTGGATTTAAAATACCATTTACAGGCAACCGGTACCTTTAGACTCTCAAGAAATCTTTCATCTATTCGGGGTAAAGAACATATACTACATCAAAAAATTGACCAAGAAGTTAAAGCGGGACGAGTAGGTGGCCCATTTTCAGCACCACATTTTCCAAACATCCAGGTATCTCCATTAGGCCTAGTTCCTAAAAAATCTCCTGGAGAATTTCGTATGATTCACCATCTGTCCTACCCTGACGGAGACTCCATTAACTCCCATATCCCTCAACAATTCTGCACAGTTCAATATCAGTCTATTGATACAGCAATTGCCATAATAAAACAATTGGATAGAGGGTGCCTGCAGGCAAAAACAGACATAGAAAATGCCTATAAACAGGTCCCTATTCACCCAAAGGATTTCGAACTGTTGGGGTTTAAAGTAGGTGACAAGTTTTATTTCGACAAAACCCTCCCATTTGTCTCAGTTATTCCTGAAACATCTTCGAAAAATTCAGTTCCGGTCTGCAATGGATTTTAGAAAACAAGTTTGCAATCTGTCATTGTGTTCACATTCTCAGTGATTTTCTTTTCACTGGCCCAGCCAAGTCGTCAAAATGCTACAGCACCTTTATAGCTTTTTACACCCTTGCAAAAGAAATTGGACTACCCATCAAAGCAGAGAAAACTGTTTATCCACATACAACCCTCACGTTCCTAGGACTAGAGTTAGACTCAATGAAGTTCGAAGTTAGGCTTCCGGAGGACAAATTAGTTCGGTTGAAAGCTGAAATACTTCAATTTCAATCTAAATCCTCAGCTACCCTAAAGGAACTCCAATCATTAATTGGATTACTAAATTTCGCATGCAAGGTCATCCCTCTAGACTGCCCTTTCTTAAGACGCATCATAAACCTTACTGTCGGTCTTTAGAAACCTCAACAACATCGTACATTGGATGCAGATGCCATCGCTGATTTGAAAACTTTGGCAATCTTCCTCGAGCACTTCAATGGAAAAGTCTTTTTCCCTTCAGGGATTACTCACTCTTCCTCTTTTCTCTACTTGTTTACTGATGCTAGTAATTTGGGTTTTGGTTGCACGTTTGGAAGAAAATGGTTTTATGGGAAATTTGATCCGGAGTGGCTTCACTATCACATTTCAGTTCGCGAGTTCCTTCCAATTATCATTGCTCTAGAGATTTGAAGTGCCATTTTTAAAAATTCTTCAGTTGTGCTTCACTGTGACAATTCAGCTCTGGTTCATGTCATTAACAAAACTTCCTCAAAGATCATAACATGATGAAATTGATGAGGCGTCTGATGAATTTAGCACTCAAATATAATATACATTTCTCAGCCCGTCATTTTCCAGGTGTAAATAATACAGCTGCTGACATGTTATCTCGATTATAGGTAGACCAGTTCAAGATGCACTTCCCTTATATGGAGAAGGACCCAACCCCAGTACCTCAGGAGTACGTGTGTATGTAAAGCAAGCCAAGGGTTTTTTGCGACGAAGCTCATTGTCATCAACAACAATTGCATAATACCAGTCAGCTTTTAACTCCTACAGCAATTTCGTGCAGCAGTTTTTCCCGAAGGAACAGTGTCTCCCACTATCTATACATCACCTGTCATCCTTCCTCGCCCATTGCTACCTTAAAGGTTTTGCTGCAGCAACAACCTGTACTTTAATCTCTTCCCTAAGTTTTATTTTCCAATTTGTTAGCTACACAGATATTACTCAACATTTTATTCGTAAAAAATTGCTACAGGGTTTCCACAAAGCTAAGCCTTCAGCAGATTCTAGACTTCCCATTACACCATTAATTTAACAACAAATAATCAATTCTCTTCAGTACACTAAGAAATCAGACTTTCTGAAGAAATTGTATAATGCCAATTCTGGCTTTTTGTGCATTCTTGAGGATTGGGGAGATTACAAAACATCAAGTCCGGTGCAACACTTTCTATTATTTCTAAATATACACTGGGGTTGCTTCACAACAAGAATTTTATTGACATTACCATTCCTCACTTTAAGAACTCAAAGTCTAACAACACCACCCTATGAATTTACCAAAACCTTGCCAATCCGCAGTTGTGTCCATACCAATCCTTGTTGGATTATATACACCAAAGAAGACACACATCGGAGTCAAAACCATTGTTCTCATTCATAGATGGGGCTCCAATCTAACGTGCCTTTTTTTCACAACAATTAAAGGAAGTCCTGGCTTTCTGTAACTTGAACTTTCAACAATTCCATACGCACAGTTTTAGAATTGGAGCAGCTAATACAGCAGCTGCATTAAGCTTTTCGGAACTTCAAATACAGACAATGGGAAGGTGGCATTCAACTGCTTTTAAGAAATGCATTAGAATTCCAACTCTCAAATCAATTCCATCCATTAAACAAGTACTATTCACGTACTGTACATAATAAGTGTTGGTACACAATGATGTGCCTCCCTCTCACTACCAAGAGACCATGGGTCAGGGCTTATGATCTAGCAGTTTATGAATTATATGACAGGGGCATCTAGTTTATTAAGCTCCGAATTAACATTTCACCTTCAGACAGGGGCTGCTGGTTTTTATCTCATACAGACTTACCAGAAATATTAGTTTTTTGTCCGATTAACTTGTTTTCTTTTTACCAGAATAACATGCATAATTAATTGGTGCGAGTCAATCTTATATTTTCTTTTCCGGTGTGGGGTGCGTTAACAAGCCATCCAACATGCCACCCCAGGGTTTTTCCCAGCATATGTTAAATACCTTGTTAAGAGGGGGGGGATAGCGCCCCCATAGGGGTATTTATCACGGGTACTAGTTGTGATATGACTATATATTTTTACTCATCTACGAGGGTTGTCCCGTAAAATCGTGGACAAGTTGTCTAGTGTGAAAAATAAACATCACTGCGTTCTGAAATTTCAACTATTATTTAGTACATATTTTAGTATTATACACAGCAAATTTCAAATAAATATATGCATAAATAAGCAAATTATGAGATTTTATGCCGTGTATTGTATTACCTTAAGGCGCATGGATTATAACGTCAAAGTGTCTAAAACAGCGTCACGTTTTATCTTTGCTGAAAATGAAGTTGTATGAGTCCGACTTAAATTTAGGAATTTCATTGATACACATTCATAAACAGCCGAAGAACCAATTGGCACCCTCTTGCGATCTTCTGAAGATTTATAAGTAAGTCATGGACAATATTCTCACCATCATTCAACTAATAGAAAATCTCATATAGGCGGTCTACTGTGACAGCGTCCTTTACTATTATATAAGAACTTTGTCCATATGTTTTGTACTCCCCAGGGACTCGATCAAAAAAAAACTTCGCTAAGAAAACTCCTATTTCATTTGTATACTTAAGATGTGATGATATTTTTATAATCTTTTTTCTTCTGTGGTAATTTCAAGTATCTAAATGTGTCATTACAACATCGAAATAAAACTTAACTGTTCTCCTGTGCGCCGTAACGTCATAAAACGTCGCCATTTGTCGTGTGTTGTGTTTACCACTTTCACATTTTGAATGCTCGAGAAACAGTAAAAAATTAAGCAAATGCCTTAAATTTTTTTAAAAGACTACAAATTTGATTGTGGAATTAATTTAGGATAATTTTAACTCAAACTTATGTATTTAAAACTTTTATTTTGATTTCAAACTTGTGTATTCTTTAATAAAACCTTGGTTTTTTTACCGTGCGCCGTAGGACAATACCTCGTGCACATTCAAGCATAATAAAATCTTTATTTTTGCCTATAATTTATAAAAAAAAAAATTATCATGCACTTAAATATGATAAATAAACATTTACTGAAATTTTCAGCTTAGTGCGCCCATTACTTTTCAAGAAAAACGCTTTGTCCACGATTTTAAGGGACAGCCCTCGTATGTCTAGCCTGCGCATGATATGCTAGTCCCATAAGCTGGTGATGTACAGTGTTGCATTTTGTGCCTTTTGATGATGTACAGTTACATTTTCTATACAGATGTAAGCAATGGAACTTAAGTAGGCTTGACATTATATGTTATTTTGTATATACATGTATGTTTTTCTTAACACTTTACAAAAAAAACTGCCTTTTACATTTTCTTGTACTCTATTTTGCAGTTGTACTTGCAATTGTCTTTTACAGGAAATGGTAATTTTGATTGTGTTTTTTCCTCTGTCATTTATTTTCAGCTGCATGTTTTGTGCAATATTTTACAGGAAAATAAATTATATTCAACTCTCTTATTATCTTATTTTCTATTGGCATTAGTCAGACATACATAAATGTCAGAAGTGGAATCAGAAGAGAAAGAGGATTGAGTGTCCGATTCTCTGCCGCCATGTGCTCCTTGTCATTTGAAGAAAATCCGCGCACAATTCAGTGTGTAAATAAAGTAAAACTTCTCTTAACTGACCTGCTACTGGACTGAATAAAATGACTAGAGGGATGGCTGGTTTCCCAAGAATCTAGCATACTGAAGAATTGCAGATTTTCAATATATGTTAGTTATAGTATGCATTAACGTAGTACGTAGTATTTGAATAACAAATGTAATGAACAATGCAAACAATGGTTCAAGCTGAGCTTGATTTACGTAAGACAAATAAACTAGCTGTTTTATTGCATTTGAAACTATATGCCTGATGCTAGGTAGGTTTTAAATTGGTGTCATTTTGTAATAATAATTACATGTACATGTGTATATGTCAACATGTTACTAATTAACGACAGACACGTAAATGTATACCAAATATCTTAAAAACATAAAAATCATTATCAGACTCTTTAGTAAGGATTCTTTCGACATACCTATTCATCTTTATTTAAAAAAAAATCTAAAATAATAAAAGAAAAAAGAATCATGGAAATTTACTTTTATTAACCACATACGATTAAATAAACTATTCTCTTTACCTTAACTATACTGCATGTCGTATTTGCCTAGCATTTACGTCATAAATATATATTTGTTTGTACTTCAGTGAAAAGTAAATAATTAATATATTACTAAGCAAAACTTATTTTCTTGAAATCATGAAATGTATATTTTATAAACATTTTATTTGATTTTTTTCTCGGCATTTCTTTTATTAAATGCATTATGGCGGGCGATAATTTGTTTTTTTTTCATTCTAAGATTGAAATTCACTTGTTGCTGGAAATTTTTAATTTTAGTTTAAGTTTAATGGATGCTTAATCATTTACTGGACAAAAAAGTTAAGGATCATCAATGCCATTAAATATGTTTTACAAATACTCTGTGATAGAAAACAGAATGCAGTTTTAATTTTAGTATCATATTTTATATTTAAAAAGAGAAAATTAAACATTGGATGTGATAAATTTGTTTGAACACACGATACGAATTGTTCATTACGGTCACTTTAGAATTCGGCATGTTGGGGATAGACCTGAAAATGATATTTTTTTTCCGAAGAGTCAAATTACGTCACTAAAGTGATTGCCAGTATTTTGTATGACCTCCCCGCAAGGGCCTGCAGTGCAGACCCATGGTGCCCGTCGGCCGTCCAAGTCTAGCCTGAGGGATCTGTCTGAAGCTCCTGTCGATTTTGGGGAAGTGTAAGACGAACTGAAATGTGTTCCCAGAGAATGTTCCAGGCATGATCAATTAACTTCAGGTCTAGAAAACGACTTGGATGAAGAATATCATTTCGGTATTTTAAACCTGTCAGGTTACCTTCCAAAATGTGCAGATCAGTTCAGCAGTCAATACTTACGCATGCCCAAATCATCACCAAACCTGCATTTACTCTGTATTCAGAAATGACACAATCAGCATATCTTTCCCCATTTGCCCATTTGCAATCCAAACAAGTCTTCTGTCATCATGGATGTCAAACAAAATTATGACTCGTCTGAGAAGAGATCAGAACACCAATGACGTTATTGCCAATTTTTTTTTTATTCTGTTACCCACTGTAGTCGATTTCTGCGGCACTCTATTTTTAATTCAGGACGTGCGTCTGGTCGGCAAGCCTTGAGATTTGCTTCCTGGAGTCTGTTTCAAACTGTTTGAGTAGAAATCCGTCTGTCTGTTGCTTTCTGATGCCCAGTTTTAAGCTTAAGAGCACATTGGCCAAATAACGATCCTCACGGACTGCCGTACACCTTGGACGTCCCGATTTAAGCCTTTTTTGACAATTTTCTGCCTGTAAATATCAGTTCCATAACCGTTATTTCCGCTTTTGGAAAGTCCCTCTACAACGTGACGTTGCGTTTTGCCAGCTTCCAGCATCCCTGCTGCCATGGAGTGTTTGTCCATACTTATATGCCTCGTCATAGCGTCTTATCACCAGTTCTGGCCAGATATACTGAAATTTTCTTATGTTCACTAAAGAAAACCCTCTTATACTTTTATGCTTCCATTATTCCACTTACTTTTTAACGCCACGTACTTTCTTGACCAATATGCCCCAAAACTCAATAAACACTTAATTATCGAATCATGTTAATGACATGTTTTTAAAACTGCTTAAGACTTGTTGTCACATATATTCATGCGTATGAAAAAATTATCCTTGTGTAAAAATATGATCCCTAACTTATTTTGCCCAGTTTATGTACACTACGTAGACCGGCCATTTGCGTAGTCTGGCAAGATGACTTCCCCTTCAACAGGTCGAGACCACTACCTTATTTGTAAGACAATTTTCAACACGTGACGATGTCTTCGTCACACCCGTTCTCCAATCAAGTGAAGGAGTCCCAAAGCATGACAGTCTACTACGTGTTTACTATTCAATGGCGACACGTGGTTTTCGAGAGTTTACTGTACAATATTTAACTCGCCACCGGTAAAAACTGTAGAGCTTCTTTATCACTTTATAAGTCCGAAATCGAAAGATTTTATTTCATAAGACATTGCTCTATGCTTACATTTAAATTTAGAGTTGTTTCATATGATTAAAAGTTGCTTCGATTACCTTACAAACGTCTTGACGTTTGCATGTACATAAAAAACTTTCTGATAATATTGAGGAGTTAAATAAGAGTTGCAAACATTCTCCTGCTATCTAAAACCAAGGACCTGTATACTACTCGCTAAAACTATGTACTCGTATATCACGTGAAATAACTTGGTGTTTTATCGTCATGATATCACCTATGTCTCTTTGAACAATGAATAAGGCCAATGTTTTATAAGTTGATATAAGGATTCATAAAGCAGATTTTGTAATTGTGAGCATAGAAATGAAAGATTATATATCATTTTAAATATTTCTTTCAGAAATAAGAAATGAAAATAAGTGTCCAAGGGACAATTCAAGTTGCCCTTTATCTTCAACACAGCTGGGTACTTGTAGTAGCCCACAGTGCACTGTGGCTCATTCAACAGTAGGTAAAGTAAACAAATAGCTAATTAATTTACATGCAAATCTATGCTGACGTCAGAAAATCTAGTGGTCTCGACCTGTTCAAGAAAGTTAAACAATAGAAAACCTTATGAATATGATGCCATTTTCAGTTTTTCACACCTCTGACTTCTGGTAGGTATTTTTCACACCTCCGGTCGGTCATTATTACCCCTCTGACCAATGACAGTTATATTTCTTGCAACCAAAAAGTGTCCGGTATGATGAGGGGAAATTATCTTTTTTTTCCTTTTTGTTCTTGGAAAAGTGGTCGGTGTCCGGTGTTCAGGGGTGGTCGGTTTTATGAGACTTATTTGTAAAGAAATATAAGGAATTTCAATGAACAAAACCATACCATGTGGTAGGGGTTAGTCAACATTTGTGATTTTCTAAACAACGTAGTGAATCCAGAACAGTCATAATCATTTCAAAGCTTTTGTTTACTATTACTGTGGCTGCAACGTAATTGTTGACAAATCAAGCGAGTAGAATCTTTCGAGTAATGTGTGTGACCATTCGTGTAACTTGCGGGATCGTGAGTTTATGAGACTCAATTATTTGAGTATTTAATCGTGCGTTACGAAACGTGTGAATTCCCTTTTGTAAGTTTTTATCGGAATGTCAATTATTTAACAAGCACGTTGCTTGTCTTTTTTATCGAAATATAATAAATGAAGCACGATTAACATATTCTAAAAGCAGAATAATCAATAAAGTAAGTATTACAATATTGTGTTCTCGTCAAATAGAGATTGTGATAATTTGTACTTAGATGTTTAACAAAGTTTTCTTTGATGTTCTTTATGTTCATAGCTAGTTTTGCTCAAGATATTTTTAAAATCCATATATTAAAAATAAATTTCAATACTTACATATTTACATTTACTTTGTTTGACCCTAATAAAAAGCATTATAAAATTACAAGTGATAAATACACATAACACACCTAAACACCAATTGAAACTCTGTCTGGCGTATGAATACAGGGACTAAGCCGTTACTGTTGAAACAAGGCAAAAATTAAATATATCTGTTATACCATTCATTTCTTTGTTGCAAAGATATAGTTTCTCATTTTAGATTGAAAAGATACATAAAAGTTTTTATTATTGTTATCTGTTATCATTGAGTATTATTTTCGTTTTCAGATAAAGCTGTTCCAAAGGCTGTTCTATCAATTGCAACTTCATGAACATGAAGGATAAAGCAGAAATGTTAAATAGGACAATCAAAATTGCGGAAATACAGGGGATGAAAAATGAAAATATAAGCATTGAATTATCATAATTTTGAAAGATGTAGTCTCATAACTGCAATAATGTGTGCAAACAAATTTTCAAAACGCGCTAACTCGTTATTCCATTTGTTTGAACACACCATTGCGGTTATGAGACTACATCTTTCTAAAAATAATGATCCAATGCTTAAATAAATGTCTTTAGTCGACGAATGTACATGTACACAACACGAATTGCCGGGGTTTCGTTTATCATTGTTTATCTTTCAAGCTTACTTTTGATAATTTTATAATTTCTGCCAATAAATGATTTGTAAAATAATAGTGAATTTTGCAGATTAACAAACAGAAACATGGATATTGTATTACTTATAATATTTAAATCCACTGAATATAATTACACATGCATTATTACGAATCTTTTACCTTTTCTTTTGAAAATATTTTTCTGTGATAGGAGGGGGTGTGTGAAATAAAACACTTTCATAAAAATTATTTTTAAAAAACTTCTGAAACAGGTTGGATTTCTTTATGATCAAATATTATTGTATTGGCTTTATTAGACCTAATATAATTTGATTTAAAGTTATTTATAATTTAATAAAATAAAGGCATCGTAATTTCTTTGTAATATGCACATCTATTCACATCTGCAAAGTTTGACGAAATTGTGTGCAGCGGTTTATGAGGAGTTTCGCTGACAATCTGCTCATCTCTATATTCGAGATATGACCAAAATCTAAATGTAAATGTGCGGAAATTCCCGAAAAAATAAAGAATTCGGAATTTCCTGGCGATGTGCAAATCTATACACACATTGTCTCCTATAAATATCTGCAAAGTTCGACAAAACTCTGTGCAGTGGTTTATGAGGAGTTGTGTTGACAAAAATAAAATAAAAAAAGGACTGACTGACGGGTCAAAAACATTATAACTCACGCAACTTGGTTTGAACATGTTTTATTGTAATATCTAATTATACAAATTGAGCACAAGTTCTAAATACTAAAAAAAAAAACGTCCAATCCCTACTTGTTGCGTGGGGTATAATAAACGAGTTTAATTGTGTGGTACAATGATAATGAAAATAGAATTTAATGTGAATTAAAATTCTAGACATAAACAATTAATGATTATTAGAAAAAGCATATAGGAAGAGAGAGCGTGAGAATTTCACATTATATCTATAATTAGATTTTTAATTATTCTCTTGTCACAGTGTTGTCCAGGTCCAGGTTCAACACGTGCGTTTGAGAAGGTATTTGAGAAAGTTCCCAATGTTATCATTCCTGTGATGTATATTTCACGTTTATTATATCCCCCGTTTGAAAAGTGGGAGGATATATAATAATCATTATGTACGTCCGTCCGTCTGTTACGCTTTGGGGTACCCATCTCTTATGCGCAAATCCTCTTATACCACTTACTGAAATTTAATAAATTTTTCACAGAATCTTAAGTTTATTACATATTACCATTGTGCACCTCCTATTATATTTTTTGATCTGACATGTATTTTAGGTTTAGCGACGACAGCAAAATATGGACTTTGCCATTAAAACCATATGGGGAGGCGAGGGTATCATTTAGTGAGCCCATTCTCACAATACCTCTAGTTTCTCTTTCAATTTGGACGTTTGGGTTAATTTCTTGTCCAAAGTAAAATTATTATTCAGTTTATGAAGTTTCGACATCCCGCCTGAAAAAAAAAATCCTTGATCTGTCATAAGGCTTAACAAAGGGTACTACACAAAGTGCGTAGGATTTTATACCTATTATTGTCCTAACGGATGGTTACAAAGAGAGAGAGAGAGAAAAAAAAGAGAGAGAGAGAGAGAGTTCAATATTCAAAAGAGTAAATAAAAATTATCCGTATTCAACCAGTGTCGAGTATCCCTACCCTAGGTTTTAAAATTATTTCCCAAATACTCCTACAGAAATTATTTTTATATTTAAAAAAATAGCTAGACTGCCAGGCAGGGATACTGAAATCTCGAAAGACTCCCTGTAACAACATAATTATAAAACAGTTACATTCCTCAAAATGCACATACATTTGTACTTTGTAGTCGGAGTGACACGTTTTTAAAAAAAATCTCAAAATTGAAATCAGCAAAAATGTCTGTCCTCCAAGAATATTTAAATACCGGTCATGTCAATTATTTCTTCTCCCCCCTCCCCGCCTAAAAAATCAAATGCCTAAATGTCAGTCTGAACAGGTGATGGCCTTTCTCCGTGTGTGTATGCGTGTGTTAAAGGACGTATAGATATATACATTAAAAATTGTATTCTTGTTAATTGCTTTTAAGATTTTAAGTAAATAATGACCGTACATCAAATTACTTGGTTAAGATTTGAGATTAGTACTAAAATAATCAGTTATAATTGACAAATGAATTTTCGAAGCAAACCAACTGCAGACTATATACATGACTTTGAAACTTTGATATTAGAAACTACATGTACATAGATGACTCACAATTTCTCCCCAATAAAGAGCCTCTGTCTCAAATGAGATGAAGTTCAAGGTCAGGTCAGGTAATCTTAGAAGCTTGTGTCTTTTCATAGTTCAGACGCGAGTGAACTTAGAGAATTCTTTTCGGACCTTATTTTTCATTTTAATTAAATTTTCCACTGGTTTTGTAGCCAGTGGTTTGTAGCAATATTGCTTGTTCAGAACACATGTTCTTTGCGTTTTTCCCATGTGGGAATTGTAGCATTTAGCGATGCATACTTTTCAAACATGTGTTGATCAAGACGTGCAGCATTTGATTCAGTAACGTCACTGATACAGGGGCTGTAGCCCCGTGCGCCATTTTGCTTTTTACACGCCATGTGGTGTGGAGTAAGCGTTTGAGAGAATCTTTTAATCTCATTGCATCGTTATTGGCGGCATGGCTAATGAGCCGGGACCATCATCGCAAATCTATGATGATAGTTTTCATGATTCGTCAGATGATGATGAGGTTTCTGCTCTTAATGAACTGTCCGAATTGTTCGGCGATGAAGACAAGACGAGCGAACCGTTAAGTTCTAAACTGACAAAGATCATGGAGAAAATGTTAATGACGAAAACTAACTCGGAGAAAATTAAAGAAATCTCCAACAAGTATGATAGGCCGAAAACATTAACAACGTTTCTGCACCAAAAGTCAACAAAGTCATTTGGGAAAACATGTCATCCAAAAACAGAGCAAGCGTTGTTAAATTGCAGACTACCCAGAATCTCATAGGAAAAGCCATGATTCCGACTTTTTGACATGCCTATTAATTGCAACTCGAAAAAAAGGATCGGTTGATGTGAAGAAGGCAAAACAGCTGTGCGGTGACATTCTGAAGTTTCAGAAATGTGTTTTCCATAATTTGTCCTACAAGAGTCGGGAACAAATTGTCCAGCCAGAGAAAAACAAACAGTGTGTAAGTTTGTATTCTACAGAGAGCTCCTCAGAAAATTTATTCGGAGACGACTTGGGCAGTCAAGTGAAGAATGTGCTAGTAGAAAAGAAACTGGCTCGAAATATAGGAAATAAAGATTATGGTGAAAAATACAGAATTCCCAAAGTGTCCCATTACTACCATGGCTACGGGAAGAAGCCAAGGTACGTGACCAGAAAAGGCAATTCTTTTATGGCCAAACAGTTCAGCTTCAACAAGAAAAAAACGAAAGGAGAGTCTAATCAGTAGATTCACATGATGTTAGTATGTCTAATGATTGTACAATTGTAGATCAATTTGTATTTAAAAAACGCCTGAAAATTTTACTTCAGGCACAATCAACAATTTTTTTTTTTTACATAATTGGTGTACAGTAACTCATGATAGTTGGATTCTTGATGTTGTTAAAGGTTACAAGATAGAATTAAAATATGAACCTTTTCAATTTCACTTATCAAATTCGCTAAAATTTTCTGAAATTGAATATGAAGCAGCTCAAAGAGAAGTAGAAAAATTTTTACAAGAAGGGAATTGTAGAGAGCGGTCATGAAAATGAGAATTTATGTGAAAACTCTTTTTATTCAAATATTTTTCTGCGTCCCAAAAAAGATGGCTCGTTTAGAATTATTCTGAATTAAAAGAATTTAAATGAGTTTGTTGACAATCATCATTTCAAGATTGAGACATTGAGGTCAGCATTATCTTTAATAAAACCAAATTGTTGGTTTAGCTCACTTGATATCAAAGATGCTTATAATTCTGTGAAAATTCATGAATGTAGTAGACAATTTTTAAGATTCAGGTTGGAAAATAAAGCATACCAGTTCACCTGTCTACCTATGGGATTAGCCAGTGCTCCACGTATTTTTACTAAAATCATGAAGCCTGTTTTGCTGAATTTAGGAAATTTGGTCATTTGAATGTAATTTACATAGAAGATGTTTTGTTATTGGGCAACACAAAAGATGAGTGTGAAGTTAATTTAAGAGACACTGTTAAGTCTTTAGATAGTCTAGGATTTACTATTCACACTGATAAAACTCAGTTTTATGCAAGCCAGAATGTTGTCTTTCTGGGATTTTTATTAGATTCGGTTACAATGACAGTTACATGTAGACTTACACCAGAGAAAGCTCAGTCTATTAAAGAATTTTGTGATATGGTTTTGAATCAAAATGAAGTGACAATTAAACAGGTTGCACAGCTTGTAGGCATGTTTGTAGCCTCTGAACCAGGGGTGGAATATGCTAGACTTTATTATAAGACCTTGGAAATTGAAAAAGATTTGGCTTTAAAACTTAATCGAGGCAATTTTGAAGCCCATATGACAATTTCTCATCAGAGTAGGATACTGCTAAACTGGTGGTCTCTTAATGTGTGTAAATCCTTTAAACCATTAACTAGAAAATTCATTTTCAAAAATATTTGTGATGCACACATCAACTATTTGGAGCTTTTAGCTGGGTTTTACACTCTAAAAGGATAGGGACAAAATATTCCAGACTCCCATATTAGACTGTATGGACAATTCAGTAGCCGTGTCGTATGTTAATGAGCAAGAGGGCAGCAAGATTTCAACATTGAATGAACAAGCTCGTGAATTATGGACTTGGTGCATAGATATGAACATCTGGCTTAGTGCAGAACATATCCAGGGTGCAACAAACATTATAGCCGATTCGTTATCTCGCAAAAATGTAGATATGGAATGGAAGTTAGATGAAATGGTTTTTGATAAACTGACAAATTTGTGTGGAAAATGTGAAATAGATTTATTTGCAATAAAGGACAATCATCAGTTAAATAAATATTATTCATATTATTCATATACACCAGACCCAAATGCATTAGGAGTTGATGCCTTTGCACATTCTTGGAGAAATATTGACTGTTATTTATTTCCTCCTTTTAATGTCATAGGCAATGTCTTGAAGAAGATCGAGGAGGAGGAAATGCAGTTGGTTCGGTTGATAGCTCCAGTGTGGAAGACGCAGCCATGGTTTCCGCAGCTGATGCATCGGATTGCAGGTCCGTGTTATCTTCTTCCGAAAACGGAGATTCTCTTTAAATTGCCAAAAGATCCAAAGCGACGACATCCCTTGACAAATATGAAGATGGCTGCGTTCAGTTTGTCCGACAATGCTTGTACAATAGAGAATTATCAGAAGAAATTGTCAATATTATCTGCAGATCATGGCGGGAATCCACAAAAAGACAATAATGGGGTTATCAGCAAAAATGGTTGCAGTTTTGTTGTGAAAAACAGAGTGATCCATTGAAAACAGATGTTAATTTAGATTTAGAATTTCTTACAAATTGTATAAGAAAAATCTTGGTACCAGTGCTTTGAACACAGCAAGAAGCTCGTTTAGTTCATTTTTGTCTCTTTCTGATCACTCGAGAGAGAAAATAGGTGACCATATATTAGTTAAACGTTTTATGAAGGGTGTATTTTTGTCGAAACCAACTTTACCCAAATATCATTTTACATGGGATGTAAATAAGGTTTTAGGATATCTTAAGACATTGTCTTCTGTGCAGGATTTGTCTTTGTTTCAGTTGTCAAAGAAATTGGCAATGTTGTTAGCTTTATTATCTGGACAGCAAAAACAAGGTTTACATCTTCTAGATGTTAGAAATGTTTCTGTGAGATATGATATGTTAATCATTAAATATGGTGACTTGTTAAAGCAAACAAGACCAGGGCATCATTTAGATGAAATTTCTATTGCTGCTTATCCAAATGATATAGATTTATGTATTGTACATGTATATAAGGAATATATTCATAGAACTAAAAAATTGAGGGGCTCAAAATGTAAATTGTTTATTATTACCCAAAAACCTCACAATCCAATTTCTCTGGATACCATTGGTCGCTGGATCAAATCAGTGTTGACATATGCTGGAATAGACATGAACTGTTTTTCGCCGCACAGTACACGATCAGCAGCAGCTACATGTAGTACTGCAGCTAAAGCTTAGGTGTCTGTTGCCACAATTCTGAGAACAGCAGGTTCGACTTATGACAATACCTTTAGAAAATATTATAATAAACTAGTTAAACTGTCTAGTGAATTCAGCAATGCTTTGTTGGACAATTTTCAAAATGACCAACTTGTAGCATATTATATATGGAAATGTGTTCATCAATCTTGAGTTGGAGTTAATAAAAGTTAATTAAAACTTGTTTGCATTTATTTGATGATGAGGTTTGTGATCTATTATTACTGGGTCATCAACTCTGAAGTCTCATTTGAGACTAAGGCTCTCAATGGGGAAAAATTATAAAGTTTAACGAGACTTACCTCGAAGGTGAAGTTTGACTGTAATTTTTCCTCCATTGAGAGACGTAGGGATCAAATGCTCAACCCTATGAATTTTCCGAGTCCCACCCTATTATTTTAAATTAACTTGATGCCCCAATATTTACTGCTACTCCTATAAATTATGATTATGTGACCTTGAACTTCATCTCATTTGATCCCTACGTCTCTCAATGGAGGAAAAATTACAGTCAAACTTCACATTCCAGGTACATGTAAGTCTCGTTTAACTTTATAATTATAGCTTATGAACAGCAGTTATAACACTTTACCCCCCCCCCCTTTTAGCCGCGCAAATCCCAAATAACTTCTCTTTCCACTTGTGATATTTTCCCTGACCAAAATCTGATCAGCACGGACTAAGAGTATCGACGTGCTAGTCTGTACGGAGTAGTGACAGTGTGTTTACTATTGAGCTTTTATGGACTTTATTTCTTTTTTGTGATGCGTATTTCATTAAATGTAATTCAGGGTGTATATTGCTTGACTTGTGCACATCTTCGAACCGATGCAGTAACCTTATTACCAGGTATGGGTACGTTTACAGCGTTTGAGACGTTTTTTTGATATGCACCAATTGCATAGGACCTGCAAATCAAAAACGTTGGTTGTTTTGTTACATTCAAATAATATAATTTCAAAATGTGTTTGCAGATTTTCCTGCTTTTTACTTCAAGTTTATTCTGCATAAATTGGCGCACTGTAAAAACACTTACTCATGCATATAAATTTTCCTACCAAACTTGCATTTTTTCTTTTGATTCAAATCAATAATCATTCAGAAATATGATTATTATGTTGTTTATTGTGGTTTTGAAATGTCCTCATGTGATCACCTCATGTGTTCTCATATGCTTTACCGTCTGAGATGTGCACAAGTCGATACCCAAGCCAAAAATCATTCAAGTGTAACGAGCGCATTGTGGTATATATCGTTACAATGAGACAAGGTATCTGAAAGAAATATGGCGGGATACGGCTATAGTTGATATGAAACAAGTCGTACATAGATGAAAATGTTCCGTTTTTAAGAATTCATGTCAGCTTTAATTTAACAGAAAACATGTTCAAAACGTCTGGCTCTAATGCATGCATTGTTATGACTGCGTAAACCTTGACTTTACGTCGAGTAACCTGTTAAATATTACAATTCATCATGTGATGTACACCTTCGAGTGTACAGGTGACAATAGATATATTGTATTCTTCAACCTGACATCGATCTAAATCATGTTTGGTGCTGTTTTCAGAATTTAGCAAATTAAATATTGTTTTAACATAGCGTGGCATCACACTTTTAAAATAAAATTTCACATTGAGATTGTAGCAATATGCTAAATGCGTATTCGAATTTTCGAAGAGAGAGAGAGAGAGAGAGAGAGAGAGAGAGAGAGAGAGAGAGATGTTACCAATGCCGCCGATCGATAGCCCTGCCTCTAATAGATATTGATTATGTGATAAAAAAAAAACTATTCCGGGTACATGCCAAATTCCGAAAGACGACCAGTATATATTGTTGCTTCAATTTTGATTCGTGACAACAGGGCATATTTTTTTGCAAATGTTCCATCTAAAATATAACCAAAATATACGTAGATCTTTCCATTGCTTGTAATATGTTTTGGAATCACTTCATTTACAACTAGGTGGAGGAGTCTTAAAGGATCCAAATATGGTGTTAAATCCACCTGTTCTTTGTACACAATATGCAGTTTTGTACCATTAAATCAAAGTCGTGATTCTTAGAGATGTTTGCATGTATTATTTTTAAGAACACAGGAGGGTAAAGAGAGTTTAGTGTCGTTAATTAAAGTGTCAAAGTGTTTTTAACATTCATGCAAGACAATGAAACAGATATTGAAAGCCACCCAAATACTCTTTTTTCTATTTCAAATTCAAAGAAATAATTATTGTATTTTTTCAAATGCAAGCATACCAATGTATAAGTTTGGTCTCAATTCTGGCTACAGATAATTAACTAGACAACTCCCACTATAAGATTGTACAAATGTTGATTTTAATATTTCCTCCCTTTGATTTCAATCAACAAAACTCAAAGAAGGTTCGGTACGATTTTCCGGATTAAAGGTATTTAATTGGGTATTTAAAAATATTAAAATGTTTCAAAGTCATGCTGATTTAAGCGATGCTTAAAGTGCTTTTTAACTGGAAATTTTCACTTACAAGAGGGGGAGGTTGATTGGTTGATTGATTGTACTATAGTATATTGTTTAACGTCCCTCTCGAGAATTTTTCACTCATATGGAGACGCCACCAATTGCCGATGGAGAGCTGCAAATTTTGTCCTATACTCGGCACTCAGTGCCATTGAGCAGGGAGGGATCTTTTTCGTGCCAGCACCTACTGCGACACGGGACCTCGGTTAATACGGTCTCATCCGAAGGACCGGTCTCCACGTCCCACAGTGGGATTCGAACCCGCGACGTAAGGATTGACTCCTTACTTTGCGACTTTAGAGCAGACGCTCTAACCACTGCGCCACGCGGGAGGATTTGATAATATATTCTTAAGTAAAACGGCACAGAAAAAGGGCCCGTTAATTAAAAGTTCACTTGTCCTTTATATTGTATTAAAATAGCTTCAATATATTTTGTTCAAATAACAGAAAAATATCAAAATAAATAATGAAGTGAATAAATCAAAGACACTAAGATATTCCTGGATTCTGTATACTTAATTACTTTAAAATTGAACTCGCGTACCGCGATTATTGGGAATACGTACCAAGCAGCGGGGAATCTGCTTTGCAATAGAAGGCCAATTTATACAGGAAAACAAACCAATACGTTGCACAGACCATCAAAATAAAAGTAATGATCATTTCTCGCCAATGTCCATATCTATTCCGCAATAAAAACATCTGCAAAAAGAAATTAAATACCGTACAAGTGGAAATTTTAGCGAGACGCAAATTTAGCGATTTGTCCTTAAAAACTGGTAATTTATTTTTAGCGAGATGTTATTTTAGCGATTTTAAAAATCACATTAAAGAAGCTATTACAAATAAAACGTAACTAATTTTTAGCGATATTCAATTTTAGCGATCTCGACACCATCGGTAAAAATACCAAAATTAAATCCTCGCTAAAAATTCTACTTATACGGTATGCATATTTTATAGAATAAAGTATAGTCTACAACAAGCAACTGATTTAAAGATATTAATGCTCTCAGTTTGAATAGTAGGAGTGCATTTAAAGATTTGAATGTACGTCCTCTAGCTTTTCTAGATATGGGATACCCGTAATTTTTCCGCAACTCCTCTTATACCACTGTATGGAAATACATGGAGATAATGAAATGAATGTATACAAGCTCAAAAGTCCATTACACAATACAAAATTGGAGTTAATAGTTATTTAACAACAAAGCTTTATGTAAATCGTGGAAACTTAAACGTTTCAATCGTCAATTTTCATTTCTTATGCAGCAATATACAAGCATCACATGCATACGGCGTTCAGATATATCATTGATTCGATACGTGAGAGCTTGCTTTACGTATGAACAGTTTCAAAAACAAGGCAGGTTATTGACAAACATGTTAATGAAGCAGGATTTTCAACAGATCCGTTTAAAATAATAATAAAAACTAGAGCCGAGCTCGTTGCAAAGCAACGAGTAGGTCTTCCGTCCTGTTTGACCGGAAGCAGATTTTATTTTTAACAAAAGTGAGAAATAACGCCCAGAAATAGCTTGAATCCTCTAAAGCTATGTTAATCATTGCAAAAATAAGCCATTTTTTGCTACTTCCGGTCTGACCGGAAGTGACGACGACGGACGGAAAATAATTTTTTATTGTCCCAGAAACATCTGTTACCTAAAAACGTGTCAAGAACGGCTAAAATTCGCGTTTTCCGACTACTTCCGGTTTGGCCGGAAGAGACATCGCCGGACGAATTTTGACGACGCCAATACATTAAGCTTGACATTTTGAACAACTTTGCTTCTTTGATGTATTAAAAATTCTTTATAGATTTTGAGATATAAAGAAAAAACTTTTGGCCCCTTCAGGCCCCTAAATTTAGGGGCTAGCCCTTTT